>MCJB01047738.1:38145-53313 GCA_002018475.1 Nicotiana obtusifolia | reverse complement strand
GACTATATTCACCTCGGGCGAAATGCATTCCAAGAAAATCAATCTCCTTCTGAGCAAGAACCATCTTTTTTGCTGAGAGCATGATTCCAAACTTTGTAACCAGTGCTTCGAATTGACGAAGCAAGTTGACATGTTCATCCAATGTCTCACTAAATAACAGGATATCATCAATGTAAACTAAAGAGGTATGGAGGATGGGTTGGAAGATTTTTATCATGGCTTTTTGGAACAAGGAGGGTGCAGTTTTCAAACCAAAGGGCATGACTTTCCACTGGAAGTGATGATCGGGGATGCAAAATCCCGTTTTGGGCCTATCTTCTGGGTGGATTCCCAATTGCCAAAATCCAGATTTTAAATCAAACTTGGAAAAATATTTGGCCTTGGCTAAGTGGGAGAAAAGAGTGAGTTTATTGGGTATGGGAAATTTATCATCTTGGAGGAAATGGTTTAGTGGCTGGTAATTAATAACTGACCTGAGTTTTCCTCTTGTCTGCTCAGCTCTTTTGTTGACATAAAATGCTTCGCATGCCCATTGTGAATTCGACGGCTCTATCAGATCAAATTCCAAAAGTTCTTCGCATTCTTTCTTTGCAAGTTGAAGATGATCTGGATTCATTCCTGAGTGACTGGCTTTTGTCGGATTGATGTTTTCATTTTTCTTGAAAGGGAGCTTGATAAAAAACTCTTGATTTTTCCATAACGGGCTTTTCCCTTTCTTCATGAAATCCTTGTGGGATTCAGCACATGAATGTTCAATGAGATTCTGCTCAATCTCTTTGATTTGTTCGTCATCGGTGATCTGGAATAGCCTTGGAATCTCAGAATAAGGTCTGAACTGCTTTTTAAAAGCTATCCCATTGGCCTTGATCTGGAGTTGATCTTTAAGCTGCCTGTAAATGTCAAATCCAATAATAAGATCTTTTCCTGGCACATCAGATCCTAGCAGCTTGGTTCTGTATTTCAATGCTGGGAAGAACTCAATCGTGACGGGGTGCTTTGTAATGACAGTTGTGGTGAAGATTGCATTTGATGCAGTATTGAAATCCTTGAAATGCGGCACCCATTAATCTTCAGGGAAAACAGCAGGATTTATGAGTGAGGATGCAGCTCCGGTGTCAATGAAAGCAATAACTCGAGCTGGTTTATCCCATTTGGATGTATAGACCTTGAGTTCTACTTGAGGAACAACTGTGAGGGCATTGATCTCTTCTCGGGCCTCGATCACTGGTTTTGAAATTTGGTAATGATCATTGCCTTGATCTTCATAGATATCGAGAGAGAATATAGTTTCTTCATTGGGTTCATCATCCATAGAGAAGATGGATTCAAGGTCCTCCTCTTTTGCAAGATGTATGCCAGTGTAATCTTCAATCTCTTCAAGGAGTTTGACAGATCTTCTTGACTGAGGACAGTTTTTTGCGAAATGTCCAATCTTATGGCAAATAAAGCATCTGTCTTTCTTGTGAAAATTTCCTGGCCTTCTGCGTCTGAAATACTTTGTGCGTCTTTTGGATCTTGATCTTCCATCTGGAATTCTTGGCCATTTGAACCTCCTGAATTGTTTTCGTCATCTGGTCGTGCTGCAGGAACATCCTGATCCGGTGATTAGATCAGTTTTGCGGCATGCCTTGTCAAGCGCTGGATTGTGCTGGATAATTTGCTTCAAAGCTGAGCGTTTGGTACAGAGGTCATCTAGTGCAACGAAAATAGCCTGCCTGATGTAACCAATTTGTGGGATGGTTATGGACTGGAATTTTTCTTCAATGATGGTCATGGTTCGGCTTGCTAACAACTTTGGAAGAGAAGAGACAAAGGCTTGCTTCAGATTGATATCGCCGCCGATCTCAAAGTATATCTTGGCCATTTTTTGAAAGTGTCTGTCAATGTCATTTCTGTCGAATGACACACACTTCATCTCGAAGAGTTGTCTACGCATTTTCTCCTGTCTTTGGCCAGTATCTCCGCAGAAAACTTCATGTAGGATACGAACGTTGAAGGCAAAATCTTGGGAAGTAAGAAACATATTCTTGTCTTGAAATGCTAGTGAGTTCCACCAATCTCTGAGGATTCCAGAGAATCGTGAAGTGAGTTCTGACAGGATGGCATACTTCTCGCGTTCTACCAAATTTTTGGTCACCATCCAGGTGTAGAAGTCCTGGATTCTCTGAGGCCATTGTGAAACCTTGACGTCGTCCAAGGTGAAAGTATGGAAACCAGTTCCAACTGGTTTGGACGCCATGGGCTCAAACCTTCTTTCTGGGATTGGTTCATCGGTCATGCCTTCTTGTTCGTCATCTATCTCAGATACCTCTGGCTCTCTTGGCTGATTGACAAATATTGGGGGTTTATCATCTTCGGAAGAGTTCATCATGGATTCATCGCTTGATTGAAAGCTATCTTCCGTTGAGTCATCTTCTGATGAATTTAGGGATTCGGACCACGGAGTCTCTTCTTCTTATATGCATCTTGGTTGAGAGACATAGAAGTCCGGAACCTTTTGGTGAGAAATCATCAGATTTTCTGGGTTGGATCCTTTCGAACTTTCTGCATGGTCTCGCCTTTTCTTGGCTTGTTTTTGTGCTGCTTGGGCATCTTTCCGTTCCCAAACCCATTTGGCAATATCAAATTCCTGTTCTTCCTTTGCGGGTTGGGTGAAGGAGAATGGATTCCGTGAGGCAGACGGAAAAGTAGAAAAGGTGTTGTCTAATTTAGGTGGGGAATATGGTTGTGGAGACATCGGGAAAAAGGTAGATTTTGGGGTGACAATTGGAGTTGTTTGTGGCTGAAGGTGGTCATTTCTCAGGTGCTGGATCTGTTCTTTGATGGAAACTGTCTCCTTCTGTTGTTGTTGGAAGAAGTGGAAAAGTGAAGTTCCTGGCGGACAAATCTCATATTGTAAATTTGCCAACCTCTGTTCCAACGCTTTGATTAGTCCTTCATGGCGAGACGATGTATGCTCCATATTTTTCTCAATTGTTTCCACCTTGCTCAACATTTTGTTTTGTGTATGTGCCACGTTCTTTATGGTGTTGGCAATATTGGTCAGGACTTTGTTTTGGCAGATAGAGTTTTCGGATTGCCAGTTTAATGTTGCCTCGATGTCACTTGTAGGGGGTTTTTCTCCAGTAGCCAGCACTACGTTTTTCTTGGGAATTTTTGGTGCATGGCTAATTCCCTCTTTTTCAAAAGGTTGTAGTGAAGGAAAATCGTGAGTATGACTGGAGCTTGAAGCACTCATCATGAATATGTGTGGTTGCAGGGAATTTTGGATTTTTGGAATGGGTGGAGTTTTAGGATCGGGTGGCTTTTTGGGTTGTGAGGTTTGGACTGGTGGTGACTCGGGTTTAGGTGTAGTTTCACTATCCTCCCAGCTTGGAGTGAATTTTTCTGGAAGTTTTGGCCACTCTTGGGGGTTGTAACTGACAAGAAATTCATATTTACCAGGACGGCTTTTTGAGCCAATTGAAGGGTCTTTATTTTCATATCTGGCTCGGAATTGTTTTTCAGTGGTGTTCTTCTTTTTCTTGGATTTGGATTTGGCTTTTTTGAGAGCAAAGTTTTCTCCTTTGTATTCTCCCTCTGGGTCTTCGAAACAGTCTTGACAGTCGCAATCAAGATCCCAAGGGCAGTGTCCCGTAAGTACCACCAAGTTCTGGTTCCATTTTTGTCGAAGCATCGGCACCAGTCATGTTCTTCCATGATGGTTTTTATGTTCCAAAAGAGTTCTCCATCAGGTTCAGGGTATGTATCTGCTATATCTTTTGGTTGGATCATTTGGCAAGAGAAGACAGTTTTATTTGGTGTTTTGAGATGGGAATGGTCGAAGCTTATGCAAAACGGTTTTGTCATTTCTTTTGGTAAAGGTTGGTTCACCAGAGTGTAAGGATTCCTCTGATTCTCTTAACTTTTCGTAATTTGTGATCCAGGAATCAGGAAGAATTTTGACAAGCTCATCTCTTGAAATTTGTCTGGGTATTTGGGTGCACATGGTATTTCCTTTTGTGGCATCTATGTTTAGGAAAAGAGCGTTTTCTCCTCCGGGAAGACAAAGGTCCATGGCATGATTTTGGACTCGCCAGGCCATTTGGTGATGAAAGGTGGCTTGTATGGAATCTTTGGCTTGAGGGGCTCCTTGGATTTGGACTTGGATTTTAAGAGCTTCGGTTAAGTAGGGATCATTGAGGGACATATTGAAGTTTGGAAAGATTGTTATGAAAACAGTCCCGGCATTCAAGGTGACTTCGGCAGTACCCAAGTTTGCATGTTGGTACTCCAAATATCTGGTATCGAGAAGAGAAAGGCGAGCTACCACCGGCTGACCTTTTCTTCCGTGATAGGTTAAGCAATTCTGGTTGCAGCAAAATGTATATGGGTAAACCCATGCTCTCTCCATTGCCTGGGGAAATCGTCTGGAATTTGAAGGGTGATAAATTGTTCTTCTCTGGTGGCGAGGATGGGATGCTGGTCAAGTTTTGACGCAGCAACGTATTCTTTAACTCCTTTTGGTCTATGTTGGACAAGGGAACGTATTTGGGTCCATGGTGCAAAGGATTTTTTGGCAAAGGCTGAGTAGGGATTTATAAGGGGTAGTTCGGTGGAAGACACTTTTTGTTCGTCTGGTAATATATCTACTTCGTAAAGGTAATCATATTTTTTGGACAGGGTTTTGTACAGAGTAGGTGACATATTCATTTTAGCTAAAGAAGACGAAGATGGAAACGACTCACACATATTTGGTAAACTGTTCCTCCCTCCGAAAGGATGGGCTGGCTCTGATACCACAGTATAAAGAAGAAAGCAAGGGACTCCATGAAAGCAAACCTAATCGTAGGAACGACACCACGGTACGAGAAACAAAGCAAGAGACTCGAGGAAAGCAAGCTTAATCATAGGTACGAAAGTTTCCCTACAAAAATAAAAGGGCTGGCTTCAACAACCCATAAGAGACGGCTTGCCAAGCTACACAAACAGTTAATTTGTTTATAGTCGCAAAAGTTTTCCTACAAAAGGGGCTGGCTTCAACAACCCATTCAAGGACGGCTTGCCAAGCTACACACTCAGAAAACTTTTGTACTATAACCAACGTTAGCTGCTCATAACTCGGGAAACTTTCGCACTACAATAAGCTAACTTTCAAAGAGTACACTTACTCTATTTTCATACATGGACCGTACTACAACAAGCTAACTTTCAAAGAGTACACTTACTCTATTTTCATACATGGACCGACCTTTCCATCCATTCGAAAGGAAGAACAAGAGTGAAATTTAGAAAGAACTCATATGTAATATATCACAAGAGATTTACAAAGAGTGGACGAAAATTACAAGAAAATTCTAGGATGATTCTAGGGTTTTTTACAAGAGGATTTTTTGAACTTGTACAAGGTAATTTTCTGATATGATTACACGATAATTTTCTGATCTGATTACACGATAATTTTCTGATCTGATTACACGATAATTTTCTGATGATCCTACAACTATTACAAGCCCTCCTTTATATAGGACTAGGAGGTTATTACAAGACAAACATTCTAGATAAAGCAAACCTATCCTATATGGCAAACTTATCTACAATCGGGTCCCTCCTGGCATGTGAAGGACTTTAGGCAAAACCACTAAAAACACTTGAAAGCATGTGAACGGGGTGAAATATACATGGTGTAGCACGTGAAAGCATGTGACGGCATGTGGCTATATTGTGTTGCATGTGAAGAAGCATGTGGAGGCATGTGAAAGCATGTGAAAACAAGGTGAAATGGGGCCCGCATAGCATGGAAAGATGTGAAAATTCGTCTTGGCATAGGTAGGATATGTTTTGAGAGTTTTTGGATGATTATGGTAGGAAAACAACGAGAAGTAGGGCCCGGCTAGTATTGAAAGATGTGGGAATTTATCTTGGCATGGGTAGGATATTTTTGAGGATTTTTTTTGATAGGTAATGGAGGATTAAGGTGGGATTAGCAAGGATTAAGGCAATTATCCTTTATCGATCACTGAATTGCCTTCCAGGCATCTTTTCGAAGACCTTGTGAAGTAGAGCCTGGAACTTGACGGTTCGTCACTGCTATGTTCCTTTCCCTTTGGACTGAGAGATGTAATCCGCAACTTTAATCGGGAAATATCTAAACTGTCAAGACTGTTTAGACGATCCAAATCGAGAATACTATGGAGAAAAGTTAAGCCTCAACAAAACCAAACCAAAATCCAAGAAAAAGTGAAAAACTACTAAAAAACAATTCCGAGCCAGATATGAAAATAAAGACCCTTCAATTGGCTCATTAAGCCGCCCAGGGAAATATGAATTTCTTGTTAGTTACCAACCCCAGGAATGGCCAAAATTACCAGAAAAATTCACTCCAAGTTGGGAAGATAGCGAACCTACACCCAAATCCGATCCACCACCAATTCAGACCTTACAACCCAAAAAGCCACCTGAACCTAAAACTTCACAAACTCCGAAAATCAAAAATCCCCCACAGATGTTCATGCTGAGTTCTTCAAGCTCCAGTCATACCCACGACTTTCCTTCACTACAACCTTTTGAAAAGGAAGGAATTAGTCATGCTCCAAAAATTCCAAAGAAAAACGTAGTATTTCCTACTGGAGAAAAACCTCCAACCAGTGACATCGAGGCAACACTAAACTGGCAATCCGAAAACTCCATCTGCCAAAACAAGGTCCTGACCAACATTGGCAACACCATAAAGAACGTGGCGCACACGCAAAATAAAATGATGAGCAAGGTGGAAACAATGGAGAAAAAGATGGAGCAGACATCATCTCGCCATGAAGGACTAATCAAAGCATTGGAACTGAGGTTGGCAAATTTGTAATATGAGATTTGTCCGCCAGGAACTTCACTTTTCCAATTCTTCCAACAACAACAAAAAGAGACGGTTTCCCTCAAAGAACAGATTCAGCTCTTAAGAAATGACCACTCTAATCCACAAATAACCCCAGTTGTCACCTCAAAACCTACCTTTTTCCCGATGTCTCCACAACCATATTCCCCACCTAAATTAGACAACACCTTTTTCTACTTTCCCACCTGCCTCTCAAAATCCATTCTCTTTCACCCAACCTGTAAAAGGAGAACAGGAGTTTGATATTGCAAAATTGGTTTGGGAAAGGAAAGATGCCCTTGCAGCACAAAAACAAGCCAAGAAAATACGAGACCATGCAGGAAGTTCAAAAGGGTCCAACCCAGAAAATCTTATGATTCTGACCAGAAGGCTCCAGACCTCTATGTCTCTCAGCCAAGATGCATATCAGAAGAAGAGACTCCATGGTCCGAATCTCTGAATTCATCATAAGAGGAATCCACGGAAGATAGCTCTCAATCAAGCGATGAATCCGCGACGGACTCTTCCGAAGATGACAATCCCCCAATATTTGTAAATCAGCCAAGAGAGCCAGAAGTATCTGAGATAGATGAAGAACAAGAAGGCATGACAGATGAGCCAATCCCAGAAAGAAGATATGAACCCATGGCGTCCAAGCCAGTTGGAACCGGCTTCCATACTTTCACCTTGGACGACGTCAAGGTTTCAAAATGGCCCCAGAGAATCCATGACTTCTATACTTGGATGGTGACCAAAAACTTGGCAGAACGAGAAAAGTATGTCATCTTGTCAGAACTCACTTCACGTTTCTCCGGAATCCTCAGAGATTGGTAGAACTCCCTTGGGATTCACGACAAGAATATTTTTCTTACCTCCCAAGATTTTGCCTTCAACATCCGGGTCCTACATGAAGTTTTCTGCGGAGATACTGGCCAACGACAGGAGAAAATGCGGAGACAACTCTTCGAGATGAAGTGTGTGTCATTCGACAAAAATGACATTGACAAACATTTTCAAAAAATGGCCAAGATATATTTTCCATAGGATTGGACATTTCATAAAAAATTGCCTCAGTCAAGAAGATCTGTCAAACTCCTTGAAGAAATTAAAGATTACACTGGCATACATCTTGCGAAAGAGGAGGACCTTGAATCCATATTCTCTATGGATGATGAACCCAATGAAGAAACTATATTCTCTCTCGATATCTATGAAGATCAGGCAATGATCAGTACCAAATCTCAAAACCGGTGATCGAGGCCCGAGAGGAGATCAATGCTCTCACAGTCGTACCTCAAGTAGAGCTCAAAGTCTATTCATCCAAATGGGATAAACCAGCTCGAGTTATTTCTTTCATTGACACCGGAGCTGCATCCTCACTCATAAATCCTGCTGTTCTCCCTGAAGATCAATGGGTGCCGCATTTTAAAGATTTCAACACTGCATCAAATGCAATCTTAAGCACAACTGTCATTACAAAGCACCCAGTCATGATTGAGTTCTTCCCAGCATTGAAGTATAGAACCAAGCTGCTAGGATCTGATGTGCCAGGAAAAGATCTTATTATTGGATTCGACATTTACAGGCAGCTTAAAGATCAACTCCAAATCAGGCCAACGGGATAGCTTTTAAAAAGCAGTTCAGACCTTATTCTGAGATTCCAAGGCAATTCCAGATCACCAATGACGAACAAATCAAAGAGATTGAGAAGAATCTCATTGAACATTCATGTGCTGAATCCCACAAGGATTTCATGAAGAAAGGGAAAAGCCCATTATGCAAAAACCAAGAGTTTTTTATCAAACTCCCTTTCAAGAAAAATGAAAACATCAATCCGACAAAAGCCAGTCACTCAGGAATGAATCCAGATCATCTTCAGCTTGCAAAGAAAGAATGCGAAGAACTTTTGGAATTTGATATGATAGAACCATCAGATTCTCAATGAGCATGCGAAGCATTTTATGTCAACGAAAGAGCTGAGCAGACAAGAGGAAAACTCAGATTAGTTATTAATTACCAGCCACTAAACCATTTCCTCCAAAATGATAAATTTCTCATACCAAATAAACTCACTCTTTTCTCCCACTTACCCAAGGCCAAATATTTTTCCAAGTTTGATTTAAAATCTGGATTTTGGCAATTGGGAATCCACCCTGAAGAACGACCCAAAACGGGATTTTGCATCCCCGATCATCACTTCCAGTGGAAAGTCATGCCCTTCGGTTTAAAAACTGCACCCTCCTTGTTCCACAAAGCCATGATAAAAATCTTCCAACCCATCATCCATACCTCCTTAGTTTACATTGATGATATCCTGTTATTTAGTGAGACATTGGACGAACATGTCCACTTGCTTCGTCAATTTGAGGCACTGGTAACAAAGTACGGGATCATGCTCTCACCAAAAAAGATGGTTCTTGCTCAAAAGGAGATTGATTTTCTTGGAATGCATTTCGCCCGAGGTGAATATAGTCCAGGACCGCATATATGTCAGGAACTACTTAAATTTCAAGATACCAATCTCAAAACAAAGCAGATCCAACAGTTCTTGGGTGTAATAAATTATGTAAGAGATTTCATCCCAAATATCTACATACATTTCACCACTCACAGAGATGCTCAAGAAAAATGCACCATCATGGAGAGAAAAACAGGATGAAGCAGTCAGAAAAATAAAGGAGATATGTAAATATGTCAAGTCCCTCTACATACCTTCAGATGGAAAGAAGATACTGCAAACTGATGCCAGCCATGAATATTGGAGTGCTGTTCTATTTGAAGAAAAAGATGGCCGGAGGAAAATATGCGGATACGCCAGTGGAAAATTTAAAGATGCAGAGCAACATTATCATTCCACCTTCAAAGAAATTCTTGCAGTAAAGAATGGAATCAAGAAATTCAATTTCTTCCTTATCCATACAGAATTTCTAGTGGAAATGGATATGAAGGCTTTCCCAAAAATGATCCGGATAAATTCAAAAATTATCCCCAATCCTCAGATTCTCAGATGGGCTCAATGGTTTTCTCCATACAAGATTCAAGTCAAGCACCTGAAAGAAAAGGATAATATCCTCGCAGATTTTTTCTATCGCGACCGGAAGAATTCTCAAAAAGATTTTCCCCAGCCAAACAGCCACATCTTTATGTTTTCAAATACACTGGGAACTAGTTCATTGAAGCTAACAGATCATCCACCGGATCTGTTCAACCTCGTGGATCCCTTTGATCCGTCGATTATTATGGAAAGAAGAACTTATTACGAGCTTCAAGTTTTCCGGCAATATGGAGAATCCATTCTCAAGCCTTATGGTGTCAATCCAGAATATCCATTCTGCCATATATTCATAGCTCAAGCCAAGGATTTTCCACAAGAACTACTATGGTTTTTCTGGTACCTATGCGATCAGTATTATATTTTCATGAAATTCAAGTGTAACGACTTCAAGGATTTTGATGCCATTGCACCAGCCCTTAGAATATTCTTACTATGGTTCAAACCTAGAAGATATTGGATTAAATGTTTCAGCGATTCCTATGCAGCAAAATTATTCATTTTTCATAGGCCAGTAAAGATTATTAATGGAAAAGTCCAGGCGCAAGCAGAAGCATCATTCTGGTGGAAATTTCCCGTGTCCATTTTATCCATGGAGGAAGAGTATAGCGAGGCACAAAGAATCATTTTCCAGCAAAATAGGTGCATCCCAAAAGAGATATGGCCAAGAGAATGGGCTAGCTGGAACTATACCAGTACCCATCCTCACTGGGAAAGAGTCCGGGAAGCTGCAAAAGAATATCAAACACCATATGAAGTCATCCGAGAAAGGATCACTGACAACATTTCCCGATTAAAGTTGCGGATTGCATCTCTCAGTCCAAAGGGAAAGGAACATAGCAGTGACGAACCGTCAAGTTCCAGGCGCTACTTCACAAGGTCTTCGAAAAGATGCCTGGAAGGCAATTCAGTGATCGATAAAGGATAATTGCCTTAATCCTTGCTAATCCCACCTTAACCCTCCATTACCTATCAAAAAATCCTCAAAAATATCCTACCCATGCCAAGACAAATTCCCACATCTTTCCATACTAGCTGGGCCCTACTTCTCTTTGTTTTCCTACCATAGTAATCCAAAAACTCTCAAAACAGATCCTACCTATGCCAACACGAATTTCCACATCTTTCCATGCTATGCGGGCCCCATTTCACCTTGTTTTCACATGCTTTCACATGCCTCCACATGCTTCTTCACATGCAACACAATACAGCCACATGCCGTCACATGCTTTCACATGCTACACCATGTATATTTCACCCCGTTCACATGCTTTCAAGTGTTTTTAGTGGTTTGCCTAAAGTCCTTCACATGCCAGGAAGGACCCGCTTGTAGATAAGTTTGCCATGTAAGATAGGTTTGCTTTATCTAGATTGTTTGTCTTGTAATAACCTCCTAGTCCTATATAAAGGAGGGCTTGTAGTAGTTGTAGGATCATCAGAAAATTACCTTGTACAAGTTCAGAAAATCCTCTTGTAAAAAACCCTAGAGTCATCCTAGAATTTTCTTGTAATTTTCGTCCACTCTTTGTGAATCTCTTGTGATATATTACATATGAGTTCTTTCTAATTTCCCTCTTGTTCTTCCTTTCGAATGGATGGAATGGTCGGTCCATGTATGAAAATAAAGTAAGCGTACTCAAAGTTAGCTTATTATAGTACGGTCCATGTATGAAAATAGAGTAAGTGTACTCTTTGAAAGTTAGCTTTTTGTAGTGCGAAAGTTTCCCGAGTTATGAACAGCTAACGTTGGTTATAGTACAAAAGTTTTTTGAGTTGTGTAGCTTGGCAAGGTTGAAGCCAGCCCCCTTTGTAGGAAAACTTTTGCGACTATAAACAAATTAACTGTTTGTGTAGCTTGGCAAGAGCCAGCCCCTTGGTGTAGCTTGGCAAGAGCCAGCCCCCTTTATTTTGTAGGGAAACTTTCGTACCTATGATTAAGCTTGCTTTCCTCGAGTCTCTTGCTTTGTTTCTCGTGCTGTGGTTTCCTACCTACGATTAAGCTTGCTTTCACGGAGTCCCCTGCTTTGTTCTTATACTGTGGTATCAAATTTTGATGAAATCCTCCCATGGAGATAATCTGATAAGAACGTGTTTGTCTCTGAAGAAGCCGATATTGCACTCGCCTCTGATTTCGCACTGTATTGGGATAATTCTTCTCAATTCCTGTATATCTGGCCAACCGTATAAGAATTTACCCAAGACCGCGTACTGTAAGCCCTCGATAATGTTCATGCGAGTCACCTCTGCTTCTGTATATTTGACAATAGGCTGTCCGTGCATGAAAGTTGCTCGCTTGAAAGGGATTGGCTCGATTTTCTGGTTGGGGTTTGCCGAGGCTGTGTTGTTCAAAGTGGATGGCTTTAGGATTTGGGAGTAATCTAGAGGTTGGGGTGTGGGCGAAATAGTGATTGGGGTTAGGGAGTTGGTCGGCCAGCCAGGATTTCGCCAGCTGGCGTCGCCATTGTTGGCGATGTGGAGCTTCGACTGTTTTGTCTCTCTTTCTCTCACTATCTCCAGACCCTCTCTCTCCTATATGTTTTCCAACCTCTCAACCTTCCAAAACTTTACTTTTCCAATTTTCGCCGAAATGCTTCAAATTATCCTACAGACCTCCAACTCCAAATTCGAACGCACGTCTAAGTCCAAAATAACCATAAAAAGCTATTGAAATCATCAAAATGCCATTTCGGAGTAGTTTGCACAAAAGTCAAATGCCGATCAACTCTTACCGCTAAAGCTTCTAAAACAAGAATCCTTCTTTGAAATTGATCCCAAATCATCTGAAACCTGAACTCGACCGCACATGCATGCCATAACACGTAATATGAAGCTGCTCGAGAGCTTATGGTTCCAAATTAGACGTTAATTCTCAAAACGACCGGCCGGATCGTTACATGTGCCCCTCTGGTCAAGGACATCTTTGCATGAAGATGATTACAATGGGAAAATTCCAATTCCGAGGGTGAGGAGGCTCCAAGATGAATGGAACAACTTGATCATGATGCCAAGGGGGAAAAATTCATGGTGCACGCTTGAGTACTTTGTGTGGATCAATGAGGAGGATGAGTTGGACAGACCTAGTAGAGAAGGATTGATCGAACTGGAGGATGTAGCAGCAGCTTTGCAAATATAGCACTAGATTATATCCCAGTATCTCGTTACCACCACCGTGCATCAATAGGTGGTTCTATGGTTGGTCGACTACATGTTGTCATCGTTGGAGGACGACAATCAGGTGATTGAGTACATAGAGATTGAGTTAGAAAAAGCATTGGAGGAGGATCCCAAGAAAGAACCATAATACAACAATGACGAGGAGGAAGAGGAAGTTGAAGAGGACCCTAAAGAGGAGCCTGAAGAAGAAAGCTTGGGAGGTGACTCCGGCGACAATTATTAAATGGCTGGTTGATGTCCCTTTATCTTACCCTCTTTTTATTTCCCTAAGGGCGAGCCTATAAGCCCATGTAATCTTATGTGAACTGTGAAAACAATGTTGTAACCACTTCTCCCATCTTATTGTAATCCAAAGTCTATCAATGAAAAGTAAAGTTTGCTCTGGATCGAAATGTGTCAAAATCTGATTGTTCGTCAAACATTCGCGACATAGGCCTACCTCCAGCAAAGAGAGGTCCTTCGTATCTAGACGCGCTTATCTAAATACGTGAATTAATTGCTCTATGTGCTCATATTTGTACAATCTCTGAAACTAACTTCTACATTTCCTAATTTTCTCGCTTTATTGCTTTTTTATCCCTAAATATAGAGGTTGGTTTGTGTTGATACATAAAATTGGGTGAGCCACCATACAATCTGAGATCTATGGGAAAGATTTCTGCAATCGATGACCCGACCAGAAATACTCTAGTAATAATCAACGACCCAGGGCAATGGGGGAAAGGATGACACCTGAAATGACAAACACATTGCCAGAATGGCACAGGAAATGGAGTCACTAAACAATATGTATAGCAGATTTCAGAGCTAGCACACTTGGCCGTGACGACGCTTTCAAAACCACCCTGCTTCCCTTCCTTAGATTCAATCCCTGATCATTTCCCTTCAGCAGTACCCCAACCGCTGTCACTACAAATCCCGCAACCCAAGTTATACCACCAGTAACCCCCGCAAATCTACCAAACCCCCCTATACATACATCCTATGTCCAGAATTATGTCCAAACACCACAAAATCCACTAGCCACCACCAATTTTGTTCACACCTCTCCTCGTGACAGTGTCACTTTTGCTAACAACCAGACCTAGCACATACCTACGGCACACACCGCCACACATGAGCGGTATGT
Source organism: Nicotiana obtusifolia (assembly GCA_002018475.1). Lineage (NCBI taxonomy): Eukaryota > Viridiplantae > Streptophyta > Magnoliopsida > Solanales > Solanaceae > Nicotiana > Nicotiana obtusifolia. The sequence goes on along the minus strand of MCJB01047738.1, from coordinate 39,111 downwards.
TCCACCTGTATATGCCATCTCTAAGCCTACCTTTACCGCGCCCGTCACGGCTAGAGCGCCCTATGAGATCGACTGATATGCTGAGATGGAGAAAGAAGCAAAATACAAGGAAGAAGAGCCAGTGTCAGAATAGCGGCGAGTATTGAGAAAACAGATGAAGAATCTCCAGGGTGCTCGAGGGAGTGAGTGTCTGGATTATGAGCACTTGTGTACATCCCAATGTTGACATACCCCCAAGATATAAGCCTCCAATGTTTGACATCATTGATGGAACAGGTGATTCCCATGCTTATTTGAGGGCCTACTGTGACAAATTGGTCGGAGTGGGAAGAAATGAAAAGCTGAGAATGAAGTTATTTATAAGGAGTCTGATGGGAGAAGCGCTTACTTGGTATACTCGTCAAGACCCTAGGAATTGGAGAGAGTGGCAGGACATGGCGGAGGATTTTGTGAATCACTTCAGATTTAATATACTGAGATCACTCAAGATAGGTTTGCTTTGGTGAATTTGAAGAAGAAACCTTTAGATTCATTTCAAGAGCACGCTCGCCGCTAGAGGTCAGAAGCTACTAGGACCCAACCTCCATTGGATGATAATGAGTTAACCAAGTATTTATCCGGTCCCAAGAGGGGATTTATTTCAAAAAGATTATGGGTAGGATGGGTCAAAAATTTCCTGAGCTGGTTAAAATGGGAGACTTCTTGGAAAAAGGTACCAAATCAGGAAAAATACAGACAATGGCACTGCAAGATGCCAGTAAGGCTATACAATTCAGTTCCATAGGCAGTGGAAAGAATGATAAAGAGGAAGTAATGGCAATCGTCCCCTACTACCAGTCAGGTCCTCCGCGCCGAATCAACTCTTACCCCACAAACACCCATCCATCATATCAACCCACCTATGCCCTAGTATATAGCACCCAACCATAGTATAATGATCAATATCACTACAACCCCCCCCCCCCC
>MCJB01047738.1:1822-31810 GCA_002018475.1 Nicotiana obtusifolia | reverse complement strand
AACTATTTTACTTTGAGCGCAGGACCGAGATGTGTCAAGAATACCATAGCACATGGGGAACAATAACCGACCCGCTATCATATCATGAGTCCCTATCTCTCCTTTATTATTCAATTTAATAACTTCTGCTCAACCAATTGGAAGGCCTTCTACATATCGAACCACCGGCCCCGCCAATCAGAGCCTTGTATATATCAAACTGTCTTCTCAACCAATCGAAGCGCCTTGTACATATCTAACTACTGGCCCCACCAATCAGAGACCTGTATATAAAAAACTATTCTCTTCGCCAACAGGAGCATTTCATACAGATCGCGCCGTCACTCTGCCATATCGGAGATTCTAAATAGATAGTTGCAAACTTCATCGCAGATTTCGTCAATCGAAGGATGGACCATCCAATTTTGCCGTACGTTCCGCCAATCGACGACCGCAAATTAGTTCTGCAGTCAAGAGTATCTCTTGGGCATGATCATTTATTTCTCATTTTATCTTGAATGTTTTGAAATTTTATTTATGCAACTTACATGCATTTTATGTATAAAATTCATCTACTCCCATAGCATGGAGATACTCCCATCGTGCGGAGATTTTACATTTAAAGTGAACTACTCCTATCACGTGGAGATCTAAATGCTCCAATAGCTGTGGAACGGTACACATCCCGGCTAACAATCAAGTCAAATCTAAAGGCCTATCCCCAATAATGCTCTAGAGCTCAGAGACTTCAGATTCAAGCATCCCGATGCCCCGAGATCCCAAATAATGGCTAGCCAATAGCCAGGAATCATCATTCCTGCATTATTTACATCATATTTTAATGTATTTGCATTGCGATATGTGGGTAAGTGTGTATCTTCTTTTGCATATTCAACATTGGGACATGGAACTTCTTTTAAGCAGCAAACCAAGTTACACTGCTATGAAGAACAACATACCCATAAGCGAGGCAAGGATCCAAACTCCAACTCCGTTCGATCAGTAGAACTCCAAAATCGTCAAGTCTTTCAAGTCTCATAGTCAAGCTACAATCCATGGAGTCATTCTGGGTTCCAAGATTTTCTCGTCTTGCAGTATCGTCATAACACGATACTGGGGCAACTCCTACAAGCACTACCTTCTCTAAATCATCATTCCAGAATAACATGAGGCCTAATCCTCATTAAGCCCAAGGTATGTAGGAGATTCAAAGCCAGAATTCAGCCCCTAATCTCACAACTCTCTTTCCCAAATCCATATAGCATTCCAGCAATACATGCCTAGAGTCGGGACAAAACTAGTCTTGAGTCAATTTCTTTGCCCGCAAACTCTTTCATCTTCTCCGGTCAAAAAGGGGCAACTGTTGACGACCAATTTTTGACCCTCCTTTTTAAAATTAAATTATTTATGCTTGATAATTTGCAATAAATGTGGTAAAATATTTTCTAATCTACAATACCTATTTTTATATAAATAATAGAAAATAGTAATTAAAAATGTTAAATTAACAATTTGGTATTAAATATTTGTGAAAAGTATTGCTCCTATTATTTTGGAATTATTAAAATAACCTTTATATTTTAATAAGAAAGTTTTAAAATTAATTTAATGAATTAATCTTTGATTTTTAATTAAATTTCTTATTACCTTAATCAATCCAAAATTAGTTTCATAATTTAGTAAATAAAGTGATTTAATAGATAACTAATTAATTACAGTAATTATTTGATTTTTTATTTAATTATGATTAATTAAGTTTAATTAAGTTAATCATTAAAGGGGTTAAAAGCTCAAAAGTCTACAATTACAACTAATTGGTTAAACTCAATGTGGCTATGAAGTAAATTTCTTTTCAGCTAATTCAGCCCAAAATACAAGCCCAATATGGCCTAACCCAGTTCGGAACCAATCATCTCTATCCAATTTGGCAATCCACGCCAATCACTGAGAGCCAATCAAAGTGTTCCACATCGCCTGTCTTTCCCACTCAAAAAACAAACACAACGGATATGGACCGTTGGCCCCGATCATCAACCGTCCACATTAATCCATCCCCATTCCCTTTATTTTAAATCTTTTCCAGACCCCATCTCTGCCATTGGATTACAGAGATCCAATGCCCACCAATTGCACCTCAACAACCAAGTTAATAATTCTCATCTCCAATTCGAACTTTAGGCCTATTTTCAAAATCCCCAATTCGAACTTTAGGCCTAAAAATGTGCAAACTGAAATCTGTCAATCTTCCTTCGGACTTTCAAATCCATGGCATGCATAGTCGTTTATCTCCTATTTCATCATTATTATTCTTTACCAGAGGCCAATAATAATGACTTTGGACATTAGGGTTTGTTCGATGGGTCTTCGCATTCAACAGTTATCTCCTCGTGCCCAGGTAAATATCTTCACTGTTTCCCCCTCTCTTCCTTCTGATTTCACTTTCTTACTACTATCACTCTCCACTATCTGCTCGAACTCAATCAAAACCTTAAGTGGCTTGAATGCCACTATTAATAGGGCATTCAATGTCTCTACCTAACAGACATCAATACACCTAACAATGACTGAAAAAATACAAAAAGAATTAAAAGTTTAAGTTTTAGTATTTCTTCTCTAACGTTTTCCTTATCCTTTTTCATTTCTGGTCGACTTCAACTACTTGTGATCTCAAACGGCTAAGACTCGACATTTACTTGGTTTGCTGCCCAACAGAAGGTCAGTACACTAAGCCTCTTCTTGCATTTGAATTAATCGTGATTCTGGTATCTGTGGCGTTTCTCCTGTTAATTCCCTTCGTTTATGATATGCATTAATGTTATGTGACTATCCTTTGATGTTCTGCTTTTGCATGTCATTCTACTGCTAGGTTAGTGATTCTCCTGATGAATCATGTTGTCTTGGTTATTACTAAATCTTTGTTGAGCATGAATCCCATCTCTTATGCCTGAGCCGAGTGAAAGTATGTCTGTATTGTTATTACTCTTAAATCCTGTTAAGATTTTAAGATTAACTAAGTTAAAGTCTTATTGCTGATAGTATTATGTGTGATTCTTTCTGTTAATTAAGTAATGGTTATGTATATGATGACCAAGGTAGACTAAATAAGGCTTTTAACCTCTCTTGAAAGTCATGCTAATACTTGCTGCACTGTGCCACTTTGATCATCACGTCCGACATGCTATGCATACTAGTATACAGCTTCTAATATGTCCTACTACGTATCACCCTAGTTTCTTCTGAGGCTGATGGTATTTCCTGATAACTATATTGTTTTGTGTTGTTATTCAATTTGTGATGGTCATATGAACCTTAACCTTCATATTTTAGCTAGTTAGGATGATTCTACATTACTATCCTTATTAGCAAATCCTGTTAAGACTTTGTGATTAGTTGAGTTGAAATCGTATGCTGATCTTATGAGTGATCCACCTCTGTCAGTTGAAGCAATAATCATAAACACTATCTTTATAATTTAGTTAAATTACATTTTGGAACTCTTCCTGATGACTTGTTAAGATTGCATACCTCCAGCAATAGGATTAACTTGACCCTCATGCTTGTGAAGTTGGTGTTGCCTTATCTTGGCTCAATGAATGGTTTTTCCTTGTAACTCATGACTTATATTTGATCTGTCTTCCTTGATGTACATTTGGTGATTCATGTGCGTCTATACTGTGGACTGATCAGGAATTGCACTCTTTTGGTGTGACCTGCTAATGAACTTACTCAACAGTTTAAATGAATTTACTACAGGTTGTCTGTCTTGTTCTAATTAACTAAGAAACGACACCTCTGCCTATTGCTCCACGTCTGTCTAATACCACTATGCATAGGAAAAACCTTATCAAGAACAAAAATGTTGTTTGGCTCTAATAGTTTGAAAACCTATTAAACTATACATTGTTGCGTACTGGATATCATGCTATTAGGAAAACTTATCTTTTCTGCCAGCATTGATGTCTCTATTGTTTGCTATCACCTTGGGGAAGTTTGAATCAGTGCTAGTGTAATTGTTCCATGAAGTGGGGTCTCGGGCATATATATGTTAGCTCTGGACTGTTTTGAAGACTACTGAAGTGTTTGTTGGCTTATTTTAAGTGGTATGAACCTATTCAATAAACCTAAATTGTTAAACCTTCAATAGAGTTAATGAAATTAATGTATGTGTCTTTCCATATCACTTACCGATGCTCAGTTCACATGTCCAAGCACTTCTGAACTTGAATTAGTTTAGTGATAATATGCCACTAGCTCTCCCTATTCTCATGTCTTTGTGATAACCTTCCTAAGTGTCTTGATGCATGCTATAATCAACATTGAGGCTATTGATATTACTGGACCCTATAAATCTACTTGCAGCAGCTTGCCTTCCTATTTAGGGGTTCTGAATCCTAAAGTCAATGTTGTGATTGGTTCTGAACTGTTTATATCCTTGCATTCTAATAATGATGTTTTCTATAGTTTTTGTTGAAATTCTTTGTGTCTGATCCTTGGTGTCCATTGTTTCTTTCATGTTAACTGCTAAGCTGACATTTCATTTGTGTCCAAACCTCTGAGGAAGAGTAAGGTCAGCGGCTAAGGGTATTTGGGTATGAAACCTGGTTTGTGGTTAAGACACCCTTCCCTGACACAAGCACTGCTCGGGGTCCTTGAGACCTTTGTGAACTCTGAAGTGTCAGAGGCCCACAGGGGAATTTTATCCATGGATATTGAATTATAGAGCCATGGTAACAAATTCAACTTGCAAAAATTACCAACCTCTTCAAAGTAAAACAATAAATACTAGGCGACTAATTAAAGAATTGATAATCTAACCTACGCATGGAAAACATAGTCAATGAAACAACTTAGAACAAAGAAATAATGTCCACCCTCATGCTTTAATCCAATAACAACACATATGTACTCGTCAATTCTTATATACGTCATCCCCACACATAATACACGTAGCAAATAGGCCAACAAGTCTTAATCCTTCAAGTCAAGGTTAACCACGACACTTACCTCACTCCGCAACCAAATCAAGGCACAACCGCAGGGTTTCCATTGGAATTAGCCTCCAAACTTATCAATCCAGCAAAATGTAATCCAAATAATTCAAAATAGTCTTTAGAAACTAACCACGAGTAAAAAAGATGCAATCTTTAATGATTTTGGAAAAAGTCAACAAAAGTCAACCCCGAGCGCGCTTGGTCAAAACCCGAGATTCGGACCAAAACCCAATTACCCATTCACCCCGATCCAAGTTATGTAATTAGTTTCGAAATCCGACCCCAATTTGAGGTCTAAATCTCTATTTCTCAAAATCCTCAATTTCTACCACAATCCCTAATTTCTATTACAAAAAGCTTAAGATTAAAGGTTAAAATCAATGGATGTTTATGAAAATGTAATGAAACAAGTTAAAATCTATTAACCTATGAAGTTGGGATGAAAAAACTCTTCAAAATCGCTTCTAGGCCTAAGCTCAAACTTGAAAATGGTGAAAAGTGAAGAAAATCCCGACTTTTGAAAGTTTAAATCACTGGGTGTCAGGTGTTCTTCGCGTTCGCAAAGCACCTAACACGATCGCGATGAACAACGGCCAAAAAGGCCTTCGTGTTCACGAGCTACCCTTCGTGTTCGCGTAGGCTTGCTCCCCCTACCTTGGCATTCGCATGCCTAGGACCACGTTCGCGAAGAGTAACACCTAACTCACCCCCTAGATCCCACAACCCACCGCGTTCACGAGAAGAAGGTAGCATTCGCGAAGGGTAGACCCCCTACTACTTTGTGTTCGCGACCAGCTCCTCACGTTCGTGAAGAAGAAATTCCTTCCCATCCCATTTCCTCTTCGCAATCGCGAGCGTATCTCTGCGATCACGAAGCTCAAAGCATCAGACACTAGCAACAATTGAAAACCAGCAACTTTCTAAGTTCAAAATGGTCCGTAGCCTATCCGAAACTGATCCGAGCCCCTGGGGCTCCAAACCAAACATGCACACAAGTGTAGTAACATCATACGAACTCACTTAAGCGATCAAAACACAAAAATAACACCTATAACTAAAAATCGCACATCAAAATGCATGAAATTTCAAAGAAAACTCGAGAACTTATAAAATCACAACCGAGCATCAGAATCCTATCAAACCAACTCCGATTTGCACCAAATTTTGCAAGCGAGTTTCAAATAGCAAAATAAACCTATACCAAGTTCCGGAACCAAAATCCGAACCCGGTAGTCGTAAAGTCAACCTACGGTCAAACCTAAGAAATTTTCAAACCTTCAAATTACTAGCTTTCGAAAAACTAAGTCAAATTAAATTAGGGACTTCCGATTTTATTCCAGGCATACACTCAAGTCCAAAATAATGGTACAGATCCACCGGGATCGTCAAAATATCAATCCGGGGTCGTTAAGACAAAATGTTGATCCTAGTCAAGTCAAGTTATTTTTAAAGCCCAAAAATCATGTTTTCTTCAAATTTTCAAATAAAATCTTTTCAAAAAAAGACACAGACTGCACACGCAAATCGAAAAATATTAATTGGAGCTAATAAAGGTATCGGAACATAGAAATAAGGGCTAATACTCAAAACGATCTATTGCGTCATCACAAACATTGGTCTATAAAGGAAATAAATAGACTGAGATAGATAAGCAAGAAAGGGGGACTCCATATCCTGCAGATGGGATTAAGTAAAGAAGCTCACGACGATGTCACTAAATATACTCCTAGTCTAATGGATGGGTACCACTAGCACTAGCCTCAGACCCTGCACAATCATATGCAGGAGTATAGTATTGTCACGATCCAAAACCCACTATAGGCCGTGATGGTGCCCAACGTTGTCGTTAAGAAGGCCAACAGTGAATCATCTAAATATTTATTCATTTTATTACTCTTGAAATCATAAGTCTTATTAAATAAGGAATTTAATACATTTAAATCATGGAGACATACAATATTAATAGGACATAAAATAAAAGATGACAACATTAAAGCAAAACCATTAACATCAACCCCGTGTCACAAGTGCATGAACATTTACTAAGGAGTACAACAATAATACAACATCTGTCTGGAATGTAAAATAGACAGGATAAAGTAAATAAATATGATGGAGCCTATGTGGGCTGCGACACTGTAACGATCCGAAATGTCGTAGAAACACATGTGATACTAATTGTTTAGATTTGGCTTGTTTTAAGCGCAAATCCCTACTTGTAATTATGTAATCTTAACATTCTTGCAGGGTATGAGGTATGAGAAGCTAATAATTAAGAAAAGAGTTCAAAAAGGTAAGTAATGCAGGATATGCGGTCGCATTTCTAACATGCGGACCGCATATCTTACATGGGCATCGCATACTTAGACAGATTTCTGGGCAAAGGTTCATGTCAGAAATGCTGTCTGAAATGCGGACCGCATTTCAGGAATGCGGACCGCAAATTACACTGCCTGTATCGCAAATTGAAACAGAGAACTGAACAAATTTTACATCAAAAGTGCAGTGAGAAATGCGGTCGCATTTCTAAAATGCGGACCTCAAATCTCACAACAAAATCGTAGAATGAGACAGATTCTTGGGCCAAATACCGCATGTTGAGTTTGCCACCAGAATGCGATCGCATTCTGGACACCTGAAATTTTATTTTTGTTCCGAATTTTGACCCACTATAAATAGGGACTAGGAACCCTAACATGCAAAAACCCACTTATTTCATCACTACCTCAGAAACCTCTCCAAAACACCCCCAAACCCCAACAAAACTACCTCAAAAATCACCTTGAAACAGCCCCAAAACCTGTGGAAACATATCCAAATTATAGTCATCAACCTCCAATTACCAACCTAGCTCTTCCCATTTAAACCCACCAAGAACCAGCTGTAACTCGTCGTAAAATAGCCCAATTTAAGCTGAAAGACAACCGTGGAATCACTCCCTTCAAACCCTAACATCAATTACAAGAAACCCCACTCTCTAACCCCAAGGCCCGGCTCAAATTGCTGCAAAATTATGCCAAGATTTACAGCTGAGTTAAGGCACCCTATCAAGTTGTAGCTCGTTCGCCTCGATTGTGTCCACCTAAGGTTCGTGAGCACCCATAAAAGGTTAGGCTTAAAGAATCGTTGGAAGTCTAGGAAGTTATTGCAAAGGAAGGTAAGTGTTTGTTCTAACCTTAGCTTGAGGGATTAGAAATCGTATTTTATTTGTTAAATTGGTCCTTGTTGAGAACAACGTATAGGCATGGTGATGAGTATCTATACGTTGGTGTCCTTCATGGCCGTGGGTCGTATGTGGATAGTTGTTGTGTGACTACTGTTTCAAATTGTTGAATATTATCTTCGATTTTGTTATGATATACTGTAAGTGGGAGCGGGTGGCACGCCTGCCACGAGATATTGTGAATTGAGGACGGGTGGTACGCCTACCACAAGGTTTCTTCATTCCAGTTGTTCCTTTTGGTTATGGTTCTAGCTTTCTTCTATTCGGTATAAAGTTGAAGGTTAACTAGACTAGTTGAGTAAGAATTTTTAGGAGTCAAAGGGGTCCAGTGTCGCATTAGTAGAGTCGTGTCTAGACTTAATAAAATGAAAATTGGGTTGGGAGGTTAATTGTAGAACTTTGACTGTAATTGAGTCCTGACATCGATTGAGCTAAATAGGAGTTGAGTCTGGTTTAGTTGTAGCTGAATCCCCCTGGCCAGGATGATTGTTTTGCTGTTATTTGTTCCCTTGCTGGGAAGTTGTTATGTGGATTTGTTCCCTTGCCGGGACTTCTTGTGATTGTTGTGATGATGAAAGTGGGAGCGGGTGGCACGCCTGCCACGAGATATTATGTAAGTGGAAGCAGGTAGCACGCCTGCCACGAGATATGATGAAAGTGGGAGCGGGTGGTACGCCTACCACAGTATATATATTGTAAGTGGCAGCGGGTGGCACGCCTGCCACGGGATGTGATGTATGTGGGAGGCGGGTGGCACGCCTGCCATAAGAGGTTATTGTAAGTGGGAGCGAGTGGCACGCCTGCCACGAGATGTGATGTATATGGGAGCGGCTGGCACGCCTGCCACAAGAGGTTACTGTAAGTGGGAGCAGGTGGCACGCCTGCCACGGGATGTGATGTATATGGGAGCAGGTGGCACGCCTGCCACAAGAGGTTACTGTAAGTGGGAACGGGTTGCACGCCTGCAACAAGAGGTTACTGGAGGTGAAGGTGGATTGTATTACATTTCATTGTGTTAATGGCTGAATTGCGATTTTCTTTCTAATTCATTGATGATTCGTTTCGCTTTATTTGTTCTGCTATTCCGATGTATGTTTTCCTTTCCCCGTTTAAATTGTTTATGTATTTCTATCTTCTGCTGTAGATACATATATGCTTATAACTGCACAGGTTTATCTGGAGTCTGGTCCTAACCTCGTCACTGCCTTGTCGGGGTTAGGCCAGGCACTTACCAGCACATGGGGTCGGTTGTGATGATACTACACTCTGCACTCTTTTGTGCAGATCCCAGTACTACAGGCCTCGAACAGTAGGAACCTTCTGGCCTCTGATTTTTCAGGCGACCCAAGGTAGTTCTGCAGACATCCGCGGATCTTGGAGTCTCCTGTCCATTACTTGTATCTGTTTCTTTTATGTAATCCAGAAACAGTATATTGTTATTTCTTCAGAACCCTATTTGTAGTACTCTTACACCGTCTGTGAAACTGTGACACCAAAATCTTGGGTAGTCTGTGGCGGATAGTTTGTTGGCAACATTTTTGTGAAATATACGATTTGCATCTATTTGGCTTGTTAAATTGTTGTTAGCTAGTTGATGTCTTTGTGATGTAATAAATCCGTAAATATCAAAAGGGTAAATAATCCGATGGATTGGCTTGCCTAGCTTTCACTAGTAGGAGCCATCACGACTCCCAGAGGTGGGAAATCCGGGTCATGACAGGTTGGTATCAGAGCCCTAGGTTTACATAGGCCTCACAATTCACAGAAAAACTCGGTAGAGTCTGAGGGATCGGTACGGAGACGTCTGTATTTATCCCCCAGAGGCTACAGAGTTAGGAAAAATTTCACATTTGATCATTCTTGTCGTGCGGTTTGCTCCCAAACGCTAATTGGATTCCTACTCTGTTCGTTCGCAGATGGCGAGAACACATGCTTCCTCATCTACCGCTCCGCAGCCCGAGCCTCCGGCAACAGCTCCCACGCGGGGCAGAGGGCGAGGCCGAGGTCGTGCTAGGGGCAGGACTCAGCCTCCTGCAGCAGTGCCAGTGGCAGAACCTCAGATTGATCTTAACGAGGAGGTTCCGGCCCCAGCAGCTCCGGTGGGCCCAGCTCAGGTCCCAGAGGGGTTTATTGCTACCCCAATTCTTCAGGACGCTTTGGTCCAGTTGGTAGGCCTCATGGAGAATGTCACCCGAGCATGCTTACTTCCGGCAGCACCAACCACTCCTCAGGCTGGAGAGGGGGCTCAGACACCTGCTATTCGTACTCCGGAGCAAGTAGCTTCCCAGGCTCAGGTCCCAGCAGTTCAGCCAGCAATGACAGTTCAGCCGGGAGCAGTAGCTCAGGCCGGCAATGGGGCGGCCATGTCCGTTGATTCTTTGTGGAGACTGGATAGATTCACCAAGCTCTTCACTACTACCTTCAGCGGTGCTTCTTCGGAGGATCCCCAGGACTTCCTATATAGCTGCCACGAGGTCCTCAGGAACATGGGCGTTGTTGAGACCAACAGGGTAGACTTTGCGGCATTTCGCCTGTCTGGATCTGCCAAGACTTGGTGGAGGGATTATTGTTTGACTAGGCCAACCGGTTTGCCATCTTTGACTTGGGAACAGTTTACAGAGTTGTTTCTGGAGAAGTTTCTCCCCGTCACTTAGAGAGAGGCTTATCGGAGGCAGTTTGAGTGCCTTCAACAGGGATCCATGACAGTTACCCAGTATGAGTCCAGGTTCATCGATTTGGCTCGGCATGCCTCATCATACTTCCTACAGAGAGGGAGAGGGTGAGGAGATTTATTGACGGTCTCATCCAACCGATTCGTCTTCAGATGGCTAGGGAGACTGGTAATGAGATTTCCTTCCAGGAGGCGGTCAATGTGGCCCGCAGAGTCGAGATGGTTCTGTCGCATGGAGGTGGTCATGGGTCGAATAAGAGACCCCGTCATTCAGGCAGATTCATTGGTAATTCGTCTGGAAGCAGAGATTCCTATGGTAGAGGTCATTCCCCTAGGCCCTTTCAGTCAGCTCTCCAGGTTTCTCACAGTGCTTCAGGTAACCGCGATTCTCAGATGCAGTATTCCGATTAGCAGTCTATCAGTGCACAACCGCTACAGAGTTTCCATAGTTGGCAGCTTAGGGCTTGTTACATGTGTGGCGACACGAGGCACATTGCTAGGTATTGCCGTCGTGCTTTAAGCAACTCTCCACACCAGGATTCCCGTGTTATGACACAGGCACCAGATATTCCGCAGCCTGCCCAGCTAGCTAGAGGTAGGGGTAAAGGTGCTAGAGGTAGAGGTAGGGGTACTGGAGGTGGAGCTCAGGTCGGTAGAGGTGGGGGCCAGCCAACAGCAGGCCGTCCTAGAGATGTGGCTCAGAGTGGTGGGGCTCAGCCCCGATGTTATGCTTTCCCAACCCAGCCTGAGGCAGAGGCTTCAGATGCAGTGATTACAGATACGGTTCTGGTCTGTGATAACGATGCTTCGGTATTATTTGATCCAGGGTCTACCTACTCGTATGTCTCCTCTTATTTTGCACCGTATCTGGCCATTCCTAGTGACTCATTGAGCGTTCCTGTTTATGTTTCTACCCCGATGAGTAATTCCATTGTGGTAGATTGAGTCCATCGTTCCTGTGTTGTAGCGATTGGGGATCTTGAGACCCGTGTGGACTTATTGCTTTTAGACTTGGTTGATTTTGATGTCATATTGGGGATGGACTGGTTATCACCTTACCACGCCATCCTGGACTGCCATGCCAAGACTGTGACCTTATCCTTACAGGGTATGCCTCGTTTGGAGTGGAAAGGGGACTCCTGGTCATTCCACCCGTAGCATTATCTCTTATGTAAAGGCTCGACGTATGGTCGAGGAGGGGTGTTTGGCTTATCTGGCTCTTGTTCGTGATTCCAGTGCTGAGGTCCTCTCTATTGAGTCTGTGCCCGTGGTTCGCGAGTTTCCCGAGGTTTTCCCATCCGACCTGCCGGGGATGCCACCCGACAGGGATATTGACTTTTGTATTGATGTGGCTCCGAGCACTCAACACATTTCTATTCCGCCGTACCGCATGGCCCCGCCAGAGTTAAAAGAATTGAAAGAGCAGTTGCAAGACTTGCTCGAGAAGATTTTCGTTAGACCCAGTGTTTCAGCTTGGGGTGCGCCGGCGTTGTTTGTTAAAAAGAAGGACGGGTCAATGAGAATGTGCATTGATTACCAACAATTGAACAAGGTTACAATCAAAAATAAGTACCCATTGCCGAGGATCGATGATTTCTTTGATTAGCTCCAGGGTGCCAAGGTATTTTCAAAGATTGATTTGAGATCTGGCTACCACCAGTTGAAGATTAGGGCATCCGATGTCCCTAAGACAGCTTTCCATACTCGGTACGGGCATTATGAATTCTTGGTTATGTCCTTCGGGTTGACAAATGCCCCAGCAACTTTTATGGATTTGATGAACCGAGTGTTCAGATCTTATTTGGACTCGTTCATGATAGTCTTCATCGACGACATTCTGGTATATTCCCGCAGCCAGGAGGAGCACGAGCAGCACCTCAGACTGGTTCTTCAGACTCTGAGGGATAGTCGGTTGTATGCTAAGTTCTCGAAGTGTGAGTTCTGGTTGAGTTCGGTTACATTTCTGGGTCATATTGTATCGGCAGAAGGTATTCAAGTTGATCCGAAAAAGATTGAGGCAGTCAAGGACTGGCCTAGGCCGGCATCAATTACAGAGGTCTGGAGTTTCTTGGGACTGGCAGGCTACTATCGTCGGTTCGTAGAGGGGTTTTCATTTATTGCAGCCCCGATGACCAAGTTGACCCAGAAAGGTGCCCAGTTCAGGTGGTCGGATGAGTGTGAAGCGAGCTTTCAGAAGCTCAAGACCGCTCTGACCACGGCGCCAGTGTTAGTTTTGCCCACAGGCTCAGGGCCTTACACAGTTTATTGTAATGCCTCTCGTATTGGGCTTGGTGCAGTGTTAATGCAAGAGGGCAAGTTCATTGCCTATGCTTCGAGGCAGTTGAAGATTCATAAGAAGAACTATCCGGTGCATGTTTCAGAATTGGCAGCCATAATTCACACCTTGAAGATTTGGAGGCACTACTTATATGGCGTGCCATGTGAGGTGTTCACGGATCATAAGAGCCTTAAGTATCTGTTCAAGAAAAAGGAGTTAAATTTGAGGCAGAGGAGGTGGTTGGAGATGTTAAAAGACTATGATGTCACTATCTTATATCACCCGGGAAAGGCCAACGTGGTGGCCGACGCCTTGAGTAGAAAGTCGGCCAGTATGGGCAGTCTTGCTTATATTCCGGTCGGTGAAAGACCACTTGCTTTGGACGTTCATACTTTGGCCAATCGATTTGTGAGATTGGATATTTCTGAGCCAAATAGGGTATTAGGTTACAAGGTCGCTCATTCCTCGCTGTTGGAACGAATACGTGATCGACAGTTTGATGATCCCCATTTGTGTGTCCTTAGGCACACGCTACAGCGAGGAGGTGCCAAGCAGGTCACCTTAGGTGACGATGGAATTTTGAGGTTACAGGGTCGAGTTTGTCTGCCCAATGTAGAGGGACTTCGGGAGTTGATTTTGAAAGAGGCCCATAGCTCCAGGTATTCTATTCATCCGGGCACCACAAAGATGTATCAGGATTTGTGACAGCATTATTGGTGGCGTAGGATGAAGAAGGATATAGTTGCGTTGTGGCTCGGTGTTTGAACTGCCAGCAGGTTAAGGGCAAACATCAGCGACATGGTGGACTGTTCCAAAGAATTGAACTCCCCGAGTGGAAATGGGAACGAATCACTATGGATTTCGTTGTTGGACTTCCGCAAACCCGGAAAAAGTTCGACGCAATCTGGGTCATTATTGACAGGCTGACCAAGTCGGCACATTTCATCCCTATAGCGGCCAACTATTCATCCGAGAGGTTAGCCGAGATTTATATCCGGGAGATTGTTCGCCTTCATGGTGTGCCGGTATCTATTATTTCGGACCGGGGCACGCAGTTTACTTCGCGATTTTGGACAGTAGTCCAGCGGGAGTTGGGCACCCAGGTTGAATTAAGCACAGCGTTTCATCCTCCG
Source organism: Nicotiana obtusifolia (assembly GCA_002018475.1). NCBI lineage: Eukaryota > Viridiplantae > Streptophyta > Magnoliopsida > Solanales > Solanaceae > Nicotiana > Nicotiana obtusifolia. The sequence goes on along the minus strand of MCJB01047738.1, from coordinate 17,535 downwards.
ACGGACGGACAGTCCGAGCGGACTATTCAGATATTGGAGGATATGCTCCGAGCTTGTGTTATTGACTTTGGAGGTTCATGGGACCAGTTTTTTCCATTAGCAGAGTTCGCCTACAATGACAGCTACCAGTCGAGCATTCGGATGGCTCCTTATGAGGCTTTATATGGTAGGCGGTGTCGAACTCCAGTTGGGTGGTTTGAGCCGGGAGAGGCTCGGTTGTTAGGCACAGATCTGGTTCAGGAGGCCTTGAACAAGGTCAAGATCATTCAGGAAAGGCTTCGTACAGCTCAGTCCAGGCAAAAGAGCTATGCAGATCGCAAGGCACGAGATATGTCTTTTATGGTTAGTGAGCGGGTATTGCTCCGGGTGTCGCCTATGAAAGGCGTGATGAGATTTGGGAAGAGGGGCAAGCTTAGCCCCAGGTTCATTGGTCCGTCCGAAATTCTTGATCGAGTGGGGGAGGTGGCTTATAGACTTGCATTGCCGCCAAGCTTATCAGTCATGCATCCGGTTTTTCATGTATCCATGCTCCGGAAATATCACGGCGATCCAACTCACGTGCTAGATTTCAGCACCGTTCAGCTGGACAAGGACTTGTCTTATGAGGAGGAACCGGTAGCCATTCTAGACCGGCAAGTCCGTCAGCTGAGATCGAAGAGTTTTCCTTCTGTTCGTGTTCAGTGGAGAGGTCAGCAACCTGAGGCATCGACCTGGGAGTCCGAGTCCGATATGCGGAGCCGTTATCCACATCTTTTTCCCGACTCAGGTACTTCTTTATCCTGTCCGTTCGAGGACGAACGACCAGAACCACCAGTAGAATAAACACTTCATCGTCTCGAACCTTTCGCTTAACTTATTTCAGAAGTAGAGTCGCCACACATAACAAACTTCCCATACACAGAACTCAAGTCGTGTTCTAAACAGTCATAATTCTTCCCGGATCCATTTACATAGAACAAAGTCATCGGAATCAAATACCTCCGAATCAATAAATAACGGCGACCATCAAGCCTGCACGTACAGCCATGAATCATATGTATAGCCTTACCACATCGAAAACCGATCATTTCCACAACCATGTTGATTCAAACCACTACTAACTAACTCAACTTCTTCCGATTTACTCTTAAATTGGCTTCGAAATAATAGCTCTATGCAAACACACAACGGACATCAAACAACACTCATCCCGAGTGACCCAAATCACAATACCACGTCATCTCAATGCCCATAAGCCATTTTATACGTTCCTCATGCACTCAATAGTATCTCCAGCTGATACACCCATTCTAACAATTTAATACCTAGGGTAGTTTCCCCCTCACAGGGTTAGACATGAGATTTACCTCACTCCGAAGTTCCATAACTGGCTCCAACGTCTCTTTAACACCTCAAACTAATGTCCATCGATCAAAAACTAGTCCAAAAACGTGCAAATAAATAAAAATATACTCCAACACTCATAATTCAACAATTTATAACAATTATCAACTACGCTCGAAAAGTCAACAAAGTCAACCCCCGTGCTCATGTACCCAAATTCCGAAAATTTTTTAAGATAGACATTACGCATAACACCGCGAACTCAAACATACAATTTATTCCTAATTCCATGTACAATTTCGTGGTCAAAATCCAAAAATACCAAATTCTAGGTTTTCTTCTACATTTCCACAATTTCCATAAACTTGCATGTTTAAATCCACATATAATCCATGTATCTAACTCACAATGTGTAGAAATTACTTTACCTCAAGATTGATGATGAAAATGGCTCCCCCAAATTGCCCAAAAATCGCCCAAGCAAGTGAGAAATGGGTGAAATGAGCCAAAATCTCGATTTGTGTAGCATATATTCTGCCCAGGCGTTGCCTTTTGTGAAAAGCCTCGCGATCGCGTCTGACACCTTGCGATCGCGAAGCACAACCACTCCACCAATCGCAAACGCGGGACAACTTTGCATTCGCAAAGACCAGCTCCATCAGCCCTCCCCTTTAACACTATGGGAATGCGTACCTTAACTCGCAAACGCGATGGTCCAACCTAGAAAACTACGTGATCACGTATCCTTGCTCGTGAACGTGAGTAACAAATGATCATCAGCTCCCGCTTACCTTTCGCGATCACGTCTCCTTCTTCGCGATCATGAAGCATGCTAAAGACACCAGAAATTGAGAACTGCAAATCACACAAACTTGGTCCGAAAGCACTTCGAAGCACACCCGAGGCCCCAGGGACCCCGTCCAATCAAACCAAAAAGTCCCAATATCTTATCCAAACTTCTTCAAAGGCTCGAAACCCCATGAATAACACCAAAACCACAAATCAATGATCAAAATCCTTCTTTAAACTTTCAAACATTCAAACTTTGACGAACGCGTCCGAATCACACTTAGATATTTCAGAATTATGCCAAATTTTACGTACAAGTCATTATACACAATACGAACCTATTCCAAAGCTTGAAATACCAAACAGACATCAATAACACCAAGGTCCACTTCAAATCAATCTTAGAAAATTCAGAAATCTTCAAATGCAAACTTTGCACAATAAGCGTCGAAATGCTCCAGGTCCCGAAACTCAATCGGAACATACGACTGAGTCCTAAATCATCATATGTACCTATTGGAAGCTTCAAATTTTGATTTCAAGATCATTTACTAAAAGTCAAACCTTGGTTAACTCTTCCAACTAAAAGCTTCCGAATTGAGAATTTTCCTTTCGAATCAACTCAGAACTTCCTGAAATTCAACTCCGACCACAGGTGTAGGTCATAATACATAAAGTAAAGTTACTCAAGGCCTTAAACCGCCGAACAATGTGCTAGATCTCAAAATTACCGGTCGGGTCATTACAAGTATGGATACAAAACCATGGTACTCAATAAGTATCGGGTACAACCTCGAAGAAGTAGTAGAGAGGGATCGATAATGACACCCACTAATAGCTCAAATATCAAGTGAGAGCATAAATAAGATAAAAGTGAGATATGATATCTCTAAATAAATACAAAAAATTATGAAGCAGTAAATATAAAATTTAGGCATGCTTGTCAGATAAAGAGATCAAATACGAAGTTACATACTTCAAATTCTTACATATGGCATGATTGATAACAATCGACAGTAATATAAAAGCTATAGCAAAAGTGTAAGATATAGATGCATGCTTAGAACCACTCTCACTACCTCATAGCACAATCCATGTGCCTGACACATTCCACATGTCTAAACTAAGTACGAATCTGAGTGTCTCCACTCAAGGCCCAAAGTAACATGGGTAATTACCTGACTTCAAACGAAAGAATCCATATTCAAGTAATATTTCCACGTGAAAACCGATCAAATTATAATTCCATTGCGGCATGTAATTCGATCCAATCATATTATTCCATGTATACAACTCACACCATAATAACTCAATCCGCTCAATGTCGCACAGTGCCAAAGTTCTCTACTTTTCTCAATATCCAACTCTCCAACTCATGTATATGTTCATGAAATAATGAAATTAAAAAGCAACGGAACATAACAATAAAAATACGGATAAAATCTCACATAGATAAAAGATGGCTATGGCTAAACACGCAATACATTTGTTATAACAATTCAATAAGCTAATTCAACCTTCATAAGTCTAATTATCCTATTTAATACGACAAAAATAAGCCATGTAGCCAGTAAATTATGAGTCATTAAGACAAGTGTATGACTACGGCCAATAAGAAAGCTCAACATAGCAAAAATGAAAGATTTATGCTCAATTCGACAAGTCATAACCTTAGCATGGTTCTAATTATAGTAGAGAGCCATCACATAGTCATAGAATCAATAAAGCACGGATAATAAATTCATATTTTCCAGATAAGGCATTTAATAAATTGAGCTCTACTAGGATATTGTCAAAACATAGATACAAATATACGCTCATCACCTCGCATATACGTGGCTAGCTCCTAATATGGAGATTTTCCTCTTACAAGGATAGACAAGAAACTTATGTCTTCCTGAGAATACCTTCAACCTTCTAAAATCGTTTTTCCTTTCAAATCTACCTCCAAACGACTCGAATCTAGTTAAATATTACTCAAATGAGTCAATATAAGCTATAGAAATTAATATCAAACAATAAAGTTTCAATATTTAATCAAATCCCAAAAAATTAAAAAAAAGTCAACCTGGACCCACATGTTCAAAACCCGAGTCTTGGGATAGATCCTGACTATCCATAACCCCACGGGTTTAAATATATGATTAGATTTTAAATCTGAGTCCAAATCGATACTCAAATTCCTAAAATGTACTCTCTTAGGTTGTAGACAAAATCCCTAAATTTCACTTTAAAATTTCATATTTACGTGTAGAAATTCATGTGGAATCAAAATATATAATCAAATCCAAGTAGAAATTACTTACCCTGAAAATTGTAGTGAAAAAATCCTCAAGAATTACCTCTTTCTGAGCTCCAAAATTCAAAATGGTAAAAATGGGTCAAACCTCTACATATATCATCTTGCCAAGCATTTTTCGCTTCTGCGGATACTAAGCCACAGAAGCGACCCCGTTTCTGCGATAGAAATCTCGTTTCTGCGAGCCCACAATTCAATCCTGAACTCGCCTCTGTAGCTAACACTCCGCATCTGCGGTGCACGCATCTGCGGCACCGAGATGCGACTAACCCACTATAGAAGTGGCATTTTTTATGCGCCAAGATCTTCGCATCTGCGAGCTTCCCACTCTAGGTCCTCCTTAGTAGGTGCGACCAAATTACCGCAGGTGCAATCTTCCATTGCACACCAAACACCACAAGCATGACGCACCAGACACCAGCAATACCAATCACTGTAAAATAATCCAAAACCACTCAAAAATTCACCCAAGCTACCTGGGCTCCCGTATAACCATACCATCAATTATGTATATCCTACAACAGCCTCCAAAGGCTCAAAATGCCACAAATAATATCACAACAAGAATTGAAGATCAAATCTATTTATTAACTTTCAAACTTTTCAACTTTGGCGAACGCGTACATATTATGCTTAGACATTTCGGATTGTAACCAAACTTTGCACACAAATTTCATTCAACAATGCAGACGTATCCTCAGTCCCGAAACCCCAATCAGAGTCTGATAACACTAAAGACAATTGCCAGTCAAACCTATGAAACTCTCTAATTGTTCAAGTTGCCAACTTTTGGTAAATAGAGCCAAAATCCTCTAGGAACCTCTGAAACTAAATCCGTACGACCACGTCCAAAATTACCATACGAACCTATTAGAGCCATCAAAATTACCAGTCCAAGGTTATTTACTCAAAATCAAACCTTGGTCAACTCTTAGAACTTTAGGCTTCGAAAATAGAACTAAGCGTTTCACTTCACTACCAAACCTTTTTGGAACCAAACCAACCATCCCGACAAGTTACAAAATATCAAAAGAAACTACAGAAAACATCAAATAGAGAAATGAGACTCTAATACTTAAAACGACCAGGTGGGTCGTTACAGGACCTGCACGTACTTCAAAATTAAGTCCATTACTCTCTTAAGCTCATTTATAGCAAAATTTACTATGAAACTTTACGGGCTTTACATGAACATTGAAATTTTCAAAAGCCTAACTTCTGTGGACCAGTTTTGAATTAGAAGAATTCCATTAGGTAAAAGCATTCTTTAGATAGGGGATGATCTCAACCATTCTGTTACTCTTCAAGCAGCTCTCAGAGGGATCTCGGCCAGCTATTGATACAAGTGTAAGAATTGATAACCAGATGCAGATCCAAAACCAAAATTAGTTCATTTGGAATATGCATGGTATTATACAACCGTGTTTCTAATTCTTATGACAAACATATATTTGATAAAAACAGCGAGTGTCATCACGTCTATTGCCAAAAGCTAGATTATTTGGTCATGGCAATTGTTCTTGATTCTTTTGCTGGGAACATTTTGCCAAAGTGCAAAGAGCATGATTTGCTGTCATCAGAGATTCAATGGGTTCAAGGTTTATAAGAAAAATATAATAGAGGAAAGTTCTCTATGTTGCATTTCAATGCACAATGGATCTCCATTATGTAATTTTCATTTTGTAGAATTCAAGGGAATGCCTTTCTATGTAATTGAACTTTGGAAGATGTCAAAAGATTAAACACATATAAAAAACACGAAGGATCGAAGCACAATTAAGGGAAAATATAAATGGCGAAACCTAGTTCTAACAGTGTTAGATAGAGAACAAAAGGGAAAATGATTTTCTCTTTCTATTCGATAGTCAACCCATCTGTACAAAATGAATGAGAGCTCTCTAATTACAAAAAGTGGACGGGGTCTTATTAAATTACAATAGTCCAATATAAATGTGTGTTAGGGAGGCTTTAGTTGGGCCAGTTCAACTCTAGCGGGCTTCCTTGATAGTGGATTGGGCTGCTGCATTTCCTGCGATCCAACACACACACCCCACCCCCACCCCCCAGCTGGAAGGGGATGGCCATTCCAAGTTTGGAAATAAAAGCCTAATGAAGAACACCCAAAAGAGGTTTAGTGAAAATGTCAGCAAGCTGAGAAGAGGTAGAGATGGAGAGAAGATTGATAACACCAGATTTCAAAGCATCCCGAACAAAGTGACAATCAACTTTAATGTGTTTAGTCTTTTCATGAAAATACCAGATTCTTTGCTATATGTATAGCTGATTAGATGTCAAAAAACACATCAACAGACACCAAGTTAGTAACACCAAGATCAGAAAAGAGCCTAAGGATCCAAACCACCTCTGCAACGAGCAATCTGAGTGCTTCACATTCGGCTTCAGAAGAGGAAAGAGCAATAGTTGGCTGCTTTTTAGACTTCTAAGACACAACGCAACCACCAAGAAATAGAACAAACCCACTTACAGACTTTCTAGAGTCAGCACAGCTTGCCCAATCAGAATCGCAGTACCCCTTGAGAGCAAAATTAAAACAGTTGGACATAAACATTCGCAAATAAGAAGTACCAGATAAGTACCTAAGAAATAGGCTGCTTCCAAATATAGAAATTTAGGAGCAGACATAAATTGGCTCAAGCATTGAACCGTGAAAGAAATGTCAGTCTTGGTATGTTGTAAGAAATTCAACTTACCCACCAGCCTTCTATATACTGAAGGATTAGTAAGTAGATCACCAACCTCAGCAGAAAGCTTAATATGCGGATCAAGTGGAGATATCATAGAGCTCACAGCTAAACAATGGAACTCAAATGAGAGATCCAGAACAAATTTGTAATGACTGACTAAGAACCCATCAGAATGTCTGACCACTTCAAGTCCAAGAAAATAGTGAACTTCCCCTAGATCTTTAATCTTGAACTGGTCATTGAGAACTACTTTAGATCATTGATTTAAGTGACATTATCCCCAGCTATAAGAATATCATCCACATACATAGCCACCACAGTTAAACTACTCCCATCCAACTTTCTAAATAAAGAATAGTCATTCAAACTAGGCTGGAAACCGTTAAATTGTAGAGCAGAAGAAAGTTTAGCATACCATTGTGTAGAAGCTTGTTGAAGACCGTAAAAAGACTTTTAGGTATGTAAACAAGAGATGTAGAACCAGAAGAGACAGAAGCAACAGAAAAACAAGGACGAACCTTCATATACACTTCCTCATCTAAGTCCCTATGTAAGAAGGCATTATTAACATCCAACTGATAGACAACCGATGTTTGGTGTAAAAGATATATATTTCTATGTAAATCACCTCATATTGGGCTTTTGTTTTATGAAATTGGGATGTTAATTACTACGATTCATGTTAAATTAAAGTATTTTTATGTGTAGGAATGAGTCGGGAGCAATTGGGGGCGAAACGAGCATGAAATAAGCCAAAACGAGACAAAAACGGACAAAAGAATAGTTGGGCGCCACAGGCAGCACCTGGCGCCACCTGTGGCGCTGAAGGCAGTGAGTTTAGAAGAGGGCACTGGACGCAGCGCCCTGGTGGGCGCCGATGGCGGGAGCTAGCCTATTTTGTCTAGGATTTGGCTATTTTCGACCCTACCCCTTCCCAACACCTATATAAACACATCTAACCCGAAAGGAATAGATAGAACGTGATTTGGGAGGCAAAAACACAAAGGAACATCGCACGGAAGCATCAATCATCAGTTCTTCATCCTTTTCTAGTATTTTTATAGTTTATTCAATACTCTATATTTTGATTGCTTTTAGCATGAGTGGCTAATCACCCCTTGTTTGGGGTTGTGATTAGCCATGAATATTGTTGTTCGAAGTTAACGATTCTTGATTATAATTCATGATTATATGGTTGTTTCTTCAATTCTATGTTTAATTGCTTAATTATTTGGCCATCAATTAGGTTCCATCAACTATCTATGTTATGTTTGGGAAAACTATGTTTAGATTAGAGAAGAATTGAAGAAAGCATGTTCTTAACCTTTTAAGGGGGGCGGATTCGTGGTTAGGATAGGAATATACTTAATCACCATGCTTAATTGAATTTCGTGTTTTTATTGCATTCTTGATAGATTAATTCCATAGAAATATAGGTGTTAATTTTATTAAGAATAGGCGAATAGTACTTCAGAAGAAGGCTATGAAAACGTTTATCGATTAATTAGCAACCATACGTGAATTATATGAACGGGAAGTTAATTAGAACACAATAGGATTGGTGAAATAATCGCAACCCTGGATTATTTGTTTCTATTGATTAAACAACACTTAATTTGTTCTTTGATAATACTAGTTATAAATTAGAGCTGTAGTTTAGAATAATCAAGATATCGAATTCGAATTTTGCTTGCTTAAATAACAATATTAGTACGTTAGTAAGTAGTTAAATTAAGTCCTTGTGGGTACGATAACCTGGACTCAACATCCTATATTACTTGTCGACCGCGTATACTTGCCGGTAACCTAAAGAAAGCGCAAACAGGGAGTTTCTTCTCACCCTACTTTGTTTTACATATTTTGAATGCATCGAGGACTATGCATTATTTAAGTGTGGGGTGGGCGAACTACTACCTGTGCTGGTGTTGTATGTTCGTGTAAACTATGTGTTTTGTGACTTTATACTATGTATTTTGCTAGTTTTTATTTGTCAGTTTTAATTTGTTTCTTTTAGTGTAGTATTATTATTATTTTGGTTCTCTTAATAGTTTTTTTTGTTATGTTTCTCTTAATAGTTTTGTTTGTTATAATTTTTAGAGTAAAAACCAGAAAAAATAAATAAATAAAATAAAAATATAAAATATATATTTCAGAATTTTCCCGACGATGGATCTTTTTCTTGAGGGATAAAATTTGATTAAAAACAACAAAAAGATTTTGTTTTATTTATAAGACAGTTAGGTAATATTCCTTGGTTTTTCTTAAGGCACCGGTTCTTTTCCAAGGATGTAGCTCGAACCGGGCAAATTAATTTCTTTTTAGGACTATTTTAGAAAGAACTGAGTTATGTTGCAATACTTCTTGACATAGTTGATGCTGGTACAATAGGCTATGAAACATGATCTATTTTCCCGTTTAGTTGAATTGTAAGCCTAAGAAAACAAGAAAACCGCCCAATTTGTGCCACCCCTTCTCAGTTGTTGACTTGTATATCATATAGTGTAATTACTGCTTAATTGTCTCAATTATGTATGCTTGCTTGACTTGAAAATTGAACAGAACCGTCGTGATTGAGTCATGTGCATTGTGTGAGTGAGGCTTTTGATTCTCTGTGATATCTTGTATAGTCTAGAACTTGTCCCGTGTGTTAATTGAAGCGAAATTATAAGTTGGGCTAATCTAAGAAATGATATAGGCATTTTCTTGTTTGATTATGGATGTGCTTGTCACATCGAAAATAAAATTGTCCGTTGCTAGCCCCTTTGAGCCTATAGGCCTTTTTCTTTGGTACCTACATTACAAGCCATTCCCTTATTTTGTTCTTGAATTAAACTTATTTGAACCTTTACCTCCTAAGGCACTTAGTAGCTAAAAGAAGTAAGGGTAGAGTTTGGGGGATTGTCTTGATTATGAGTGGACCCGTGAAAGGACTTGTCGGTGCACTAAAGCTGAAATTGAGAATCACTAGTTGATGAGTAATTATATGGAGTGTGAAAAAAAGAAAAAAAGAAAAAAAAAAGAGAAAAAAAGAAAGAAAGAAAGAAAATAGTCAGAAAAATGTTAGTGAAAAATATATAGAAAACACCTCCTATTGATTTGTACTAGTGAAATGATAGAAGTGCTGAATTAAAGAAGAAAGGCTGTGTATATGAGACAAGTTTAGTAATTGAAAAAGAAAAGTGCTCGAATTGTGATTGTAGTGTATTAAATGCTTAGGAGGACTAGACACTATTACTAAATATATCATACTCGTCCCCTAGCCTAAATTACAACCATAAAAGTCCTAGTTGATCTTAGATTTGACTAACTCAATTAGTAGAGAACTACACTACGGGCAAGCTTATGGTGCTATTACGGGAAGCATATGAGTTCTTTGTGAGAGTGAGGGCATTTCGTTCAAATTGTGTGATATTATTAATATGTGTTCACTCTTTGAATTGTGGTAAGGGCACATGATTTCATAAACGATTGGTAATGTTGGAAATTATCTTGTTAGGTAAGTATATGTATTAAGATAGCTTAATGGTTGCGAGTTGGCTCTTGAGGTTGGGTGGTGACATTTGGGTTGTTGAATTATATTGAAGTATTATGCTTAAGTAGACTTTACGGGAAGAATATGGATTAATTTTGTGTTCATGCTTACTTGCCAATGTTGATTATGTTCAAAAGTATGATTTGGTTGAAAAGTCGAATGCTACGTGATGATATAAAGTGTATGTAGTTGGGAAGTTGGTAAATAATCCCATTGCTCGAGGGCGAGCAAGACTCTAAGTGTGGGGTGTTGATGTTTGGTGTAAAAGATATATATTTCTATGTAAATCACCTCATATTGGGCTTTAGTTTTATGAAATTGGGATGTTAATTGCTACGATTCATGTTAAATTAAAGTGTTTTTATGTTTAGGAATGAGTCGGGAGCAATTGGGGGCAAAATGAACAAGAAATAAGCCAAAACGAGAAAAAAACAGACAAAGGAGCAGTTGGGCGCCACAGGCAGCACCTGGCGCCACCTGTGGCGCTGAAGGCAGTGAGTTTAGAAGAGGGCACTGGACGCAGTGCCCTGGTGGGCGCCTGGCGCCACCCAGGGTGCCGATGGCGGGAGCTAGCCTATTTCGTCTAGGATTTGGCTATTTTCGACCCTACTCCTTCCCAACACCTATATAAACACATCTAAACCCGAGAGGAATAGATAGAACGTGATTTGGGAGGCAAAAACACAAATGAACATCGCACGGAAGCATCAATCATCAGTTCTTCATCCTTTTCTAATATTTTTATAGTTTATTCAATACTCTATATTTTGATTGCTTTTAGCATGAGTGGCTAATCACCCCTTGTTCTGGGGTTGTGATTAGCCATGAATATTGTTGTTCGAAGTTAACGATTCTTGATTATAATTCATGATTATATGGTTGTTTCTTCAATTCTATGTTTAATTGCTTAATTGTTTGGCCATCAATTAGGTTCCATCAACTATCTATGCTATGTTTGGGAAAACTATGTTTAGATTAGAGAAGAATTGAAGAAAGCATGTTCTAAAACTTTTAAGGGGGACGGATTCGTGGTTAAGATAGGAATATACTTAATCACCATGCTTAATTGAATTTCGTGTTTTTATTGCATTCTTGATAGATTAATTCCATAGGAATATAGGTGTTAATTTTATTAAGAATAGGCGAATAGTATTTCGGAAGAAGGCTGTGAGAACGTTTATCGATTAATTAGAAACCATACGTAAATTATATGAACGGAAAGTTAATTAGAACACAATAGGATTGGTGAAATAATCGCAACCCTGGAATATTTGTTTCTATTGATTAAACAACACTTAATTTGTTCTTTGATAATACTAGTTATAAATTAGAGCTGTAGTTTAGAATAATCAAGATATCGAATTCGAATTTTGCTTGCTTAAATAATAATATTAGTACGTTAGTAAGTAGTTAAATTAAGTCCCTGTTGTACGATAACCTGGACTCAACATCCTATATTACTTGTCGACCGCGTATACTTGCGTGTGCGTTAGGGAGTAACAACAACCCAATTTCTTTTAATGGCAACAGAAAGTAAGCACCTAATGGTGGTTAACTTGACTACAAGTGAGAAAGTTTCAGTGAAATCCACCCCCTCTGGTTGATTGTGACCACGAATGACATTCTAGCGTAAAACCTCTCAATGGAAGCATCTGCCCTTTGTTTTATCTTATAGACCCACTTGCAAGGTATAGCCTTCTTGCTTGTGGGAAGAGGAACAATGTCCCAGGTATTATTAGCTTCTAGAGCTTGAAATTCTTTCATCATTGCCTCTGCCAAGCAGGAGTAGAGACAACCTGATGATAAAACTGGGGCTCTAGCAAGCAATCTTCAGTGGAGGATGATGTGACTTTAGAACTAGAGACAGAGGTGCAAACATAATCAGAAAGGTAAATAGGAGGATGAGATGTCCTGCATAATTTTCTAGGAAGAGGAGGGGGAGGGACATGAGAAAAGAAAGAGGAAGGTTCATCTTGGGAAGAAGGAGAGGGAGATGTGGAATCAACAGGCACATGAGAAGGAACATGATCAAAAGAAGAAATCACAGGAGGAAATAAATGTTGTGAAGAAGAATTAGAATAAGCAATAAAATTTCATGGAATATGAAATATTTGGAATGAAAAATTGTGGAAGTAAGAGATTCAGCAACTTATAAGCCTAATTACCAGGGCTATAACCAATGAAAACAGAAGTTATAGATTTGGACTTAAATTTATCACTATAGGGTTTAGGCACAGCAGAAAAACACAAACATCCAAAGGTTTTTAAATGAGAAAGAGGACGAGTAGTACCATACAAAAATTCAAATGGGGATTTACCATGAAGTAGAGAAGAGGGAAACGTGTTAATAAGATATGTAGCAGTCAAAAGACACTCTCCCCAATACTTAAGAGGCAATTTGGACAGGAAAAGGAAAGCTCGAGCAGTTTCAAGCAAGTGTTTGCGCTTCCTCTCCACAACACCATTCTGTTGAGGTTTATGCCAACAAGAGGTTTGATGAAGAATGCCTTGAGCAGACAAGAAGGAAATAGCTTCAGAACTACTTCCCAATTCAAAAGCATTATTTGACCTCACAGTTTTAACTCAACAATTAAACTGAGTGTGAACCATAAGAATGAAAGACTTCAATACAATAAAAGCATTTGCTTTTAAGGACAAAAGTTGAGTCCATGCAGCCCTAGTGAAGTCATCTACAATAGTTAGAAAGTATTTGAATCCATTATAAGTTTGAGTGTGATAAGGGCCTCTATATGAATCAACTGAAAAGGGGAAAGAGAAGGAATGGAACTCTCGGGGAACGGGAGTCTTTGCTGCCTAACCATGGGACAAATAGGCACATAAAAGTTTACTTCATAGGAAATTCGTCACACAAAAAAAGTATAGTCTTCATTTCAGCAAAAGGTAATATCCCAGCCTTAATTGTCAAGCATGATGAAAAGACAATGCAGAAAAAGAAGTAATAGAAAGACTAGAAGTAACAGAAGATACAGAAGCACACGAACTTGAATTTACACTGCTCTTATTCATTGTACCCAAATTGGAAGTTGTGGTATTCATAGAGGAATTTCCAGAAGAATAAAAAAAACATATTTCATTAGTTCGTAAAATGTACAGCCCCATCCGAAGTCTACCAAGAACCAATGGCTTCTTCAGAAAAGGGCCCTGTAATAAGGCAAAAGCATAAGGTGTAAAAATGCATTTGCATTGCAAACGAAGAAGTAAAAGATGCAGAGATATGATATTGTAATGAAAGGAAAGAACAAACAAGACATTAGGAAGAGAGATAGTTGAAGAAAGAGAAAGAGAACCAGATCACTGTCACGACCCGGATTTCCCACCCTCGGGAGTCGTGATGGCGCCTACTAGTGAAAGCTAGGCAAGCCAATCAACCCAACTATTTACCACATTTTCATTCGAAATCAATTCAAAATAAAACCAAACATAAATAAACAACACAATTTAGTGAGCGAAACGCATAAAATATTTCAAATAAAAATCTCTTTTACAAACTACCCAAGATCTGGTGTCACAGTTTCACAGACTGTCTAAGATTACTACAAACAAGGTCTTGGAAGGAATAACAAAATACTGTTTCTGAACTACATGGGACAAACAGGTAAAGGAAATGGACAGGAGACACCAAGATCTGCGAACGTCTGCAGTACTACCTTGGGTCGCCTGATAGTTACAAGCTGGAAGCCCTCTACTGTCCGATACCTGCGGCACCGGGATCTGCACACAAAAAAATGTAAAGTGTAGTATCAGCACAACCGACCCCATGTGCTGGTAAGTACCTGGCCTAACCCCGGCGAGGTAGTGACGAGGCTAGAACCAGACTCCAGATAAACCTGTGCAGTTATAACCATGTGTGCATCTACAACGGGGTATAAACTACATAAATAATTTAAACTGGGAAAGAAGAGAATACACATAGGGATAACAGATAATTAAAGCAAAACGAATCACCAATGAATAAGAAAGATAACTGCAATAGGGAATGATAATAAAAACAGTCAATAAACCTTCAACCAAAAAGATAAACAAACGTAGTAAATAAAACTGTAAATATGGCACGGCATCACCCTTCGTGCTTTTACTCTCAACCTTACCATAAAACAGTAAATATGGCACGGCATCACCCTTCGTGCTTTAACTCTCAACCTCACCATAAAATAATAAACATGGCACGGCATCACCCTTCGTGCTTTAACTCTCATCCTCACCATAAAATAAACATGGCACGGCATCATCCTTCGTGCTTTAACTTTCATCCTCACCATAAAATAATAAACATGGCACGGCATCACCCTTCGTGCTTTAACTCTCATCCTCACCATAAAATAAACATGGCACGGCATCATCCTTCGTGCTTTAACTCTCATCCTCACCATAAAATAATAAACATGGCACGGCATCACCCTTCGTGCTTTAACTCTCAAATATGGCACGGCATCACCCTTCGTGCATTAACTCTCCCTTACCATGCAACAATGCGCATATATATAACCACAGGGAGATAAAATAAGCAAGATCAAATCGTATGTCAACAATGGTTTCACCGTACCAATCTCGGATTCAGAAACAATGCTCAATTACCACAGGTAATCCATAAGTACGGATAGAACTTTCAATTTAGCAAGTAACTAGTCTACACATGAGTATTATGATCAAAGAAAGAAATAAATTACAATGAACGGGTCTCACCCGCATGCTTTAACCCCTCACAACGCATAAGTACTCGTCACCTCACATATACGTTGTCTCCCAATATTTGAGCAAGTAGCACGTAACAAACAAGTCCTAATCCCTCAAGCTAAGGTTAGAACAACTACTTACCTCGCTTGGCAATGGAATTCAAGGTTCCGACAAACCTTTGCCTTGACACTTTGCGTCCGAAGGCTCCAAATCTAGTCATAAACAATTCATTACGTTCAATACCCACAATGGACACCAATTTCCATTGAAATTTACAAGCTTTACGGGTAAAATCCCGAAATTAAACTCAAAATTGATAGTGGGGCCCATTTCTCGAAATCATTCGAAATTCACAAAATGTAATTACCCA
>MCJB01047727.1:39094-59685 GCA_002018475.1 Nicotiana obtusifolia | reverse complement strand
CTTTACCAGACCTAATTCTATCAAACGAACACCGTACCAATCACCATGCACTGTACCACAACATGATCGTACACCTAAGCCGAAATCACACCATGTACCATATAAGTCGGTTGTCCATATTAACATCCCCCGACCAACAATAGCTGAAATTTAACGAACCCGATGCCCGCAATACATCTCATGACGCATATAAATCCTGTTGCAAATCTCACAATACGGCCACGACAAAAAGATGTGTAGAAACTCATAACCACCTGCCGAATCAATAATTCATGGAGTCTCTCCTCCTAATAAGAACCATTACCTAATTCTGAACTGAATAACGATATTTTCCCATTAATGTACCTTAAATAAATCTGATCGCACTGCTTTCAGGCCCAATAATCTCGTCTTACCCAGTACAAGCTGCCCAGGCAATAAGCCACCCCAAACACTGACTCAGATCTCATATGATGCCATCAATGCACCGACAAGCTACAACTCGAATATGACACATAAGGAGGAATGAACTCTGGAAAAGAATTTCCCCGCCCGCGCAATGAAATAAATGGTTGAACGGATGTTATGAACCCTTCTCAGAAAATAAGAAACAAAATAAGCAGGAATAGATATAGGGAATCATACTCAACATATCATTGTTGCAGCGTGCAACCCAAACCAAACAAGATACCATTACGGCATGCAACCCGATCCAAATAACGTACTCGTGGCGGCGTGCCACTCGATCTAAACCGTATACCCGTGGTGGCGTGCCACCCGATCCGCACATAACAATCAAAGAAAGCACACATCAAGCTGTAATGCTTATACTTACGAAATACCTGAACATCGACCACAAGCATGCCAAGTGCAAAACTACAACCCTAGGGAGACGGGTAGCGCCATAAGCCACGAAACCCAAGCACAACTAATGTACAATAAATGACCTGCATCTCGAGAGCCATCTTGCTCATATAACACCACAAGCTACACGGGATCACAACACATGTGCGAACAATCAAGCCATCTCACAACCCACATGGCATAATATAGTGATACATAGGATAGCTGAAGACAGGAATAACATCCAACCTTGAAGACTCCTCCATAAGCAGCGATAAGTTGAATGAACACATCCGACCTGATGTAGAACACACATTCACATCAGACCACCAATGGACTTTGAACCAATTCTGATCATACCACACTAGGATAATAACCTCTCAAGGCTCCACAATGGCCCCATTCATGACACACACGGGCAGCTGTCCAATCCGGAAAAAACATCCACAGTCCACGACCAAATGAATAGAGCGCCCTTCAGTCATAAATTCTTACATTCACGAAGTGTCTGAGTTTCCATACTTGGTCTCCATCCTTAACAATCAAGTGAATATCATGTCACACTTATACAAATTTCTCTGTGGGATACGCTCCCACGACCTTTCGCACCAGGCAGCAAAGTCTGCGCCTCTACACCACCAACTATACTAATTTTGTAAGGCCAACCAAGAGTGCGCAAATCAATACACAAAGCCTCTTACACAGAACACAGAAAATGCCAGCTTACTGCACGTATCATGCCGCTACACGATAATACACGTACTCACCATAACCCTTGAACTACTAGTGGAATAAAACACTTCATTGCCTAGAAACCTTTCACTTAGCTCATTTAAGAAGAACCAACGCAACATACAACTGAATTCCCAAACAGCGGAAACATGCAAACCTCAAGTCGCGATCTAAACCGCCACGACTCTTCCGGAATCCATTTACACCACAAGGCCATTTGAATCAAATACCTCCCAAACCAATCAAGTTGTGGTGGCGCTCAAGCCCGCACATACAACCACAACCCACATGTATAACTTAACATGCCAAAGAAATTGATTATTGCCATAATCATGCCGATTCAACCATCACTACCCAACCCAACTTCTTCCAACTTACTCTTGACTTGCCTTAGAAATAATAATAGCTCCATTCAAAACATAACGAAATCAATCCGCATTCATCACGAGTGATCCGAATCACGAGACCATATCATCTCAATACCCGTGAACCATCTCATACCCTCCTCAAGCACACAATAACATCTCCAACTGGTGCACCCATCCTGTAAGACTTTTTGCAAATCCGAAATTATTTTCTTCCTTTTCTCCAATACTGCAGTGAATACCCAATGATAACATAGAACCTCTCATGTCCTTAGGCACTGCACTCAATTCCTTGAACCCACTAGGACCTCTGTTGAGAGCCACCCACTCTGACTTGGCCCCGAATATAAGCCAAACTCTAGTGTGCTGCTAGTACGGGAACAGCCTATCAAAGAAGCGCCCGACTTAATTCTTTTCCTTGTACATAACTCCCAAAAGAAGTATAAACTCTGAGTCTTCCCAAAACCTGAACATGAATCGATAACGCCGAACATAGCACACGTCCATCAAGTTCCTTGTTGAATTACCCCTGATAAATCCTTTTTCTTAGTCATAAATAATTCGCCAGCACACCAATAGCCAGAAACCGCACAAGCAAACAAACACGCGATCCAATCATAGACGATGGGGTCCCCCACTTAGCTTTAATCTACCATCACATAATGCAGAGCCCACAACGATTCCCACCATGATCTCGAACCTAACCCGCCACACTTCTGGAAATCTTTTGTTAAGCTTTTCATGAACATTCTGAATCACCAGTCACGATCACATATTCGACCTCTTACTGGATAGCAAGTAGAATTCTTTATAGAAACTTCATCAACATCACACAACCGCTAACCTGCTCACAAGAGATAACCCAGCTGTGGAATTTCTTATCGATATTTTCCAACGACGCTGCACTGGGCACAACTAACACGAAATAAGTAAATTTTCCTGGGCTCATGCTCGCCTACCAGTTGTATAAGTCTGCTCCTTCCCTATTGACATAAACTGCAAGTTCAAGAATACCTTCCAAACTCAAGCCATATTACAGCTGAAACGATAATTAGATCTTCGCACCTCTCTTCATTTCAAACCAACTCCTTTTTGCCATATTAAATCTTTCTCCATACAGTAACTATCACTCCCAGTAAAATCCGTAGACCAAATAACCTTCCATCACGATTCCCAAACCGTTCTAAACTTTCTCAAGGCACGCGGCTATCCTACCACAAAATCCATGTGCTAATCTGCCACTCTTACTTCGGTTAAACCATCTCCTTTAAGCAACTCCTCAACCTCTGCTTCTCATACTTGACTTGCTAGTACTTCAACTACCGCGAAACACTTCCTGCCATGTCATTCCTTATACTTTGATGCTCAAATGCTGCATCAAATCAAAATCCATCTCTGTAGCATCTGAACTAATAAAATGTTACCGACCTAAGCCTCTTCGAAGATCATCTTTCTCGAGCCATCAACATTAAAATTACCAATTCGATTTTGAACCGCCGCACACAGCTTTCTCTGGCAACCGCCACTTAGGCACCATTTCACAACACCCTGCCCCAAAGGAAAAATCCAAGAAGACCGTAGCACCGACGGATCGTAATGCGTCCAAACAAGGACGGTGACACCGCATCACAATGAAAATTCCACCACGCTCAAAATTATCAAGTCTCGTTACTTTATCAACAAAACATGGACATCCATAGTCCGATTGCCTTTTCTCCGCTGGAATTAAATGTTGAACCCCTTAATCATGCACTGAGAAATCCTTTCTCCAAGCCATTCACAACCTCAACACATAAAGAGCACCTTACCATACACCAACATTGTGTGATAACAACGCATCGACATCGTAGCAATCCGTGCACAGTCTCAAAGCTATAGAAAATACAGATACTGAGCTAGAACAAAAGAACATCCTTCCGCAACGCGACGATAAAAGCCTGCCCGAACACGCAGGGAAAAATATCTTGCACCATATCTACAGTACCACTACAACTCCTCGATGCCCAATTGATAACAAGCGCTTCGCGTCATATAAGATTGAGCAGGAAGGAAATAAAGGCACAAGCCTTAATGGAATCAAACCGCACGATGAGGAAATCAAGAAGGGAAATGCTCCTAACAGCCCTGTAGCCTCTCAAAGATAAATATAGACGTCTCAGTAACGATCCGCAAGACTCTACTAGACTTGCTCATGACTTGTGAGAATAACCTGTGAGAAATTACACGAACTACATAGTGAATAACCTGTAGGAATTCTCATAAATTGTGAGAATTTACACGAACTACAATAGTGAATAACCTGTAGGAACTTCCAAACCCCGGTGTTACAAGGGCATGAGCATCAACTAAGAAATATAATCAAATACAACATATGTCTTGAATACAAGTTAGACAGGAAGATATAAATAACTCTGATGGAAACTCTGCAGACTGTGGATCAGAGCATGAAATGCAGCTCACAGTAAAGTCCCCGCAATGGCCACGCCTCTGCGCCCAAAGACCACCAGACATATAAATACCTGCATAAAAGTGCAGCAAATGAGTACGTAAATCAACGTGTATCCAGTAACTATCTAGCCTAACCTCAAAGAAGTAGTGACGAGGGATCGACATCAACACTTACTAGTGGTCCAATATGATAGATACAATAGAAATAAACATGGAGTCAGAGTAGATAAACGAAATAACAAGTGTAAATACGTGGTATAGTCCTTCTCTCAGAAATGACTCAAACTCTCAGCAAGTAACTACCTCCTCAATCGGAGTGTGTGTGTGTATGTATATATATATATATATATATATATATATATATATATATATATATATATATATGTATAATGGACCTTACCAGATAGGTTGTCACAGTTCAATCAGGAACAAGCTCACAGATATGCTGGCTTCTTACCAATTATTACGCACAATTTCATAAGAGTATTTTATAAAAATGTCGAGGTGTACGGCCAGATCCCGTCATAATATGTGCATTGCCGAGGGTCGAACGTCACAAACCATAGATACATCTATTATATTGCCGAAGTGAACGGCCTGCTCCCCATGAGAGTATGGTACCTAAATATTACCGAGGTGTATAGCCTGATCCATCATAATGTGCGCACTGCCGAGGGTCGAATGGCACGAACCATAGATGTATCTATCCTGCTATGGCGAATGGCCCGATCCCATTAGAATAAGAAGCTTTGACGGGTCCTTGATCCCACTCACGAATAGTCGTGTGAGTTATAGATTTTAAGGAAACTTGTCGATGAGAACGCATAATGCGAGAGAATTTCGTACGGAGAGTATAAGTAAGCAGCGACTTATCATGAAGCCGGTCAAATCTCTACAATAGCAAGTCTATCAAAATACGCAAGTCTAGTCTCAAATCGTAATGTAAAATAAGGAATTTAATAGGCAGGAGACAACTCAAGTAGTACAATTATAGCATGGTGCAAACCTAAGTCTACCCGGACATAACATGAATCTAGCTACGCACGGACTCTCGTCACCTTGTGTGTACATAGCCCCCGCAACAAGTAAGACATAACAATTACATCACTTAGGGGTAGCTTCCCCCTCACAGGGTTAGACAGGAGAATTACCTAGCTCCAAAGTTCCAAAACCAGCTCCAAAGCCTCTCTAATACCTCAAATCAAAGCCCGTCGATCCAAAGCTATTCAAACAACGTGCAAACCAGTCAAAATACATTCTAATATCCATAATTAATCATTTTAAACAATTTCCCAACTCTGCTCGAAAAGTCTATAAAAATCAACCCTCGGGCCCACGTGCCCGAATTTCGAACATTTTCGAACATAAACATTACCCATAGCCTTACAAACTCAATTATATAACTTATTCCCAATTCCATGTCCAATTTCGTGGTCAAAATCCAAAAATACCAATTTCTAGGTTTTTCTTCAAAATCCCAGTTCTACTAATTTTCATGTTTAAATCCATATATAAACCAAGTGTTTAAGTTGTAATAGCTGGGAATCACTTACCTTGTGATGGGTCACGAAGAAGCTCCCTCAAAATCGCCCCAAAGCTCGGCTCGCCTGGAACATTTGAGATAAAAATGAGCCAAACCCGTTTTTGCTAACTTATACACTGCCCAAACAACCCTTCTTCGCGTTCGCGTGAAACGCCTCTTGTTCGCAAAGGCCAAATGCCACTTCCCCAAAATCTCTTCTTCGCGTTCGCGACATGAAGGACGCGTTCGCGAAGCCTTCCGTCCTTATTGCTCCGCGTTCGCAGGGTAAGCTTCGCGTTCGCGTAGGCTAAATGGCTCCGGGGCCCAGCTCCCCTTTCCTTCTACGCGTTTGCGGCCTCCCTGTCGCGTTCGTATAGGTTGCTTCATTTTTCCTCCGCGGTCGGGACCACTGTGTCGCATTCGCGTAGAACAAAATCCATCGGCTCAAAATCCTTCTTCGCAAACGCGGGACACCCTTTGCATTCACGAAGGACAAAACTAGAACCCGCAACCAGCATCATCAAAACACCCAAACTTAGTCCGAAACCACCCAAAATCACACCCAAGGCCCTCGGGACCCCGTCCAATCACACCAACCAGTCCCAGTACATGACACGAGCCTGCTCGAGGCCTCAAATCACATCAAACAACATCACAACTATGAATCGCGTCCCAATTCAAGCTTTATGAACTTTAGAACTTTAAACTTCTACATTCGACACCAAAACCTATCAAATCAAGTTCGATTGACCTCAAATTTTGCATACAAGTACTAATTGACATTACGGACCTACTCTCACATCCAGAATCAAAATCTGACACCGATATAAAAAGGTCCACTCCCGGTCAACTTTCCAAAAATCATCCAAATTTCTAACTTTCACTAATTGACGCCGAAACGATCTACGGACTTCCAAATCAACGTCCGCACACGCTCCTAAGACCAAAATCACCATACAAAACTATTTCCAGGCTCAGAGTCCCAAACAGATATCGGTAACATAAAAATCTACTTCAACCTAAACTTAGAGAATTCTTAAACCTTCAAAATGCCAACCTTCTGTAATAAGCGCCGAAATACTCCTGGGCCACCCGATACTCGACCCGAACATACGCCTAGTTCCGAAATCATCATACAAACCTATTGGAACCTTCAAATCCGATTCTGAAGTTGTTTACATGAAAGTCACACCTAAGCCAATTCTTTCAACTTAAAGCTTCCGAGATTCAATTCCGACCACACGTGCAAGTCATGATACCTGAAGTGAAGCTACTCAACGCCTCAACCCGCCGAACGACGCGCTAGAGCTCGTAAGACCGGTCGGGTCGTCACAATTATGGAGTAATCTCTTTTTGTTATAGTTGATGAAGCTTGAATATTTTATAATACTATATCAGTTTTTATATATTCTTGGCTTGAAACTTTATATTTACATTTCATACTGTGGTGAAATAATGGTTTTTAATTACTCTATTATCACGTCTATATATTTTATCTCTAAGTTATTCATATATTAATTTTGTAATTCTCGCGGAGCAAAAATAATATATAATAACTAATGAATAAAATAGTAGAGTGAAAGTAATTTTTCAGTAAACTATTATTCAAGTCAGTAACTTGCTTGCCTCAGTTTTAATTCTCACAGAGGAATTATTGTAGGGCAAGATTATTGATCCTTAGTAAAAACATTCTCACGAAGTTTTACATTCTTTTAGCATAATTCAAGCAAGAAAAATATTTCATTTTAAACATCACTAGTCTTAAGTTGATTAATTAACATAATTCTCACAGAGTGTTATTAATTGACTATTTCTTAGTGAACAAAATATAATTGTATTAGAAATAAGCAATTATTCTTTAAAGAAATAAATGTAGAAGTTGAGATTTTATTATAGTAATATTATCAAGTGAATTCAATGATTCCCAACTCTTTTTTAAAATTATAAATATTTCAAAAGTTATTTGTTTTGTTTAAGTAATTAACAAGTTTTAAACCTCATCCACCTTTCAAATAGTAGTTAAAATACTACAAGTCTGTAGCATAGATTATCCAGTCTCTGTGGGACGATATCTTAAACTATACAAGAATTTGACAGAGTACGAGCAAAAAATTTCAATACACATTGGCCTCATCAAATACAATGGTTAGAGCCCCCTATTTCAGCTCTTCCTGATTTTTCAGCTCCTTTCATAGTGGAAGTGGATATAAGTGGCATTGGCGTAGAGCCTGTGCTAGTGCAGAAAAATAAAGCCATCTAAAGTCAAACATATCCAACCAAAGTTGTAACCAAAATACCAAGCCTTGAAACTCTAAGAGCAATGAATTTGTGTTATTCAAGTACCATCTTTGATATCAATGCAAGCCAAAAATATTGAATGTCATGGAAGGACATGGAAATTTGGTGACGATAGGGTGGAGGGAGGAGAAGAAGCTGTTGAGTAGTGGGGGAAGTGGAACAAGCAGAAGTTGTCTTATGTGGTTTATTGGGCCTTTGCCAGACCCCAAAAACAATTAAGGTTTTTGGCTGGGTCAAGAAATCACCGATGATAGTGTTAATTAATAGCGGGTCAATATAGTTTCATGGATCCAAATGTGGTCAAACAATTAAAAATTCGGAAGGACCCTTAGACAGAAATATGAAGGTGAGGGTGGCCAACGGATAGTTGATACCGATGTCGTCTTTCTTGAATTTTGATAATAGTATATTGTATGGTTTCATTTTTTTGCCTAATCATTCCTGCACAGCCTCCCAGTGTATCTAATGTGATGATATTAGCCTCATATATTCGATTTTTCAAACATTGTCTCTTTTGTTGATTATCTTGATAACCATTAAGCCACCCAACCAGATTTTCTCTCCCAAATGTCTTAGTTCCTATACCAAAGGCTTCATATCGATCATTGGGAACAAACAACCGAAATTCACAATTTCCACCTTATGGTGGTTCATCATTGCCAGCCAAATGATTTTGTCCCACATGTTCTTCAAGATTGACAACTGGTAGAAGTGGTTCATCATTGCCACCCAAGACATCTACATTGATCATTATACCATCAAATAAAGCAGCGTTAAGGGGTCCTACCATTGGAACTTGCACTTCCACATGTGGTTCATGCGGTGGTGGGGCTAGTTCTTGATTTTCAGGTGGCGGCAAAAGGTTTAAATGGTTTGGTCCCACTTGTGGTTCAAGATGGCCTACCAGTTCATCATTGCCATCCAAATCATCTACGTCAATCAAAATTTCATCAATAACGCAGTGTTAAGGGGGCCATCCACTGGAACTTGGACTTCAAGATTTGCTTCAAGCGGCAGTAGTGGGGCTGGTTCTTGATTTTCAGGTAGATGCAAAAATTTGTTTACAATTGGATTTTCATTCAATAGTACTTTATTAGGCATGTCATTATCATTTATCATAGTGCCCAAATTTTTCATAAAAAATAAGCGATAAAGTTTTTCTTTAAATTTAAATTGGGTGTATTAAGGGGCCGGGAGAACATACATTATCCTTGATATGGATTGGGTTCTATAATATGACCCAATTGTATTACATATAAGGTCATGTAGTATATTTATTTCAGGTAGGATAGGTTGGTCATATTGGTGGAGAGTGATGTTTCTTGCCCAGGTGAGTAGTGCGATGTGAAAACAATCTAGAAGCTGCTTAAACTGGACAACTGCATAATGGCAGCCCAATTGACTATGGTTGAGACTAAGATAACAGGTGATGGGCCTCCAAAACAAATAAATAACTTGTTAGAACAGCTTTTGATATTTTTCAAGAGCCCAAGGAACTCCCCCAAAACAAGCATTGTGATCATTCAATTGAATTGGTACCACGTTTAAAATTTGTTCACCAACGACTATACAAACACTCCGATGACCAAAAAATATCATTAAAAATATGGTCAAGGAAATATTAGAGACCAGAATCATTTTCACAAATTTTGGTAAAGAAGAAAGATTCAACTTGGAGGTTTTGTGTGGACTATCAGAGGTCGGATGATATTACAATAAAAAATAAATACACAATTCGGTAGTGGAAGATCTATTGGATGAACTAAATGGGGCTAGTTTTTTTTCGAAGTTAAACTTGAGATTCGGATATCATCAAATAAGAATGCGTCCTGGAGATTAATGACAAATTGCCTTCTGAACACATCATGGACTTTAGGAATTCAAAGTGATGCACTTTGGGCTCACCGATGCTTCAGCCATATTTCAATCATTGATCCGTAACATATTTGGCCCATACATAAGGAAGTTTCTCTTCTTCTTTTTTTATAATATTTTAATTTACAACCTTAATTGGAGGAACATCTTCAATATTTAAAAGTTGTATTTAAAACTTTGAGGATGAATAAATTATTTGTCAAGATGTCTAAGTACAGTTTTATTGAGGCCCAAGTAGAATACCTAGGCTATGTTATCTCTAGAGATGGTATTAGCATAGATTCATCAAAAATTGAAGCAATAGTCAATTGGCCTTATCCTTCTACAGTTAGGGAGTTATGAGGCTTTCTTGGGCTTACAGAGTATTATGGGTGATTCATTAATTGGTTTGCAACAATTAGGAAACTATTTACAAATCTTCTTAAAAAAGGAGTTCAATTAGAATGATCATGATACCAAAGTTTTTAATGAATTGGAAAATGCAATGGTGAGAGCTCCCTATTTTAGCTCTTCCTGATTTTCAGGTCCTTTCATAGTGGAGGTAGATATAAGTGGCATTAGCGTAGGGCGTGTGCTAGTGTAGAAAAATAAAGCCATTGCTTTCCTTAGCCAAGCCCTTAGCCCAAAACATTTGGGTCTCTCTATATATGAGAAAGAGTCAATTTAACTTGTCGCTAACAGTGGAAAATTGGCGACACTATTTGCAGCCTAGCCATTTAGTGATTCGCACAGATCACTTTAGTCTCAAATTTCTTAAAGACCAAAGGATCATCACAACACTTCAACACAAAGGAATTTCTATGCTAATGGGACTAAGCTATGAAATTCAATACAGAAAGAGGGTTGACAATATAGTGGCAGATACATATCTCAAAAATTTGAGGCTAAGAATGAATGTTATAGACTAACGGTTGTTCCACCAAAATGGGTGACTGAAATAATAGCAAGCTATGATGGATGTGAAGAAGCCTAACACATATTAACTTATTTGTTAGTAGATAGAGATGTTTTGCCTAACACTACTTTGCAGAATAGCATTATTAGAATTTATGGCAAGATTTTTGTAGGTAATAAGGGAGAATTAAGAGAGAAGTTGATTGATCAAATGCACTCCAATCCTTGGGGTGGACATTCAGGGGTTCTAGGGACTCTAGGATGTCTAAGGAATTGTATGTAGTAGAGTTCTCTTTACGAGTGTATTGTGCACCACACTTATATCGGAAAGGTTACATGGACATTATAGAATTATTTCGTCATTTTTCCTTATTCTAGATCGTGCAATAGAGCTTGAACATAAGATGTTGCTTAATTAGCGCGCTATCTCGATTGGCAGAAACATGGTACACACATGTTAGCAACTTGAACAGAGAAGCTCGCCAGACCTAGGGGCTGACCACCTAAGGCTGCAAAGGCACAGACTATGCCAGTTCCTCTAGCTCCCAGAATGGTGGAGGAGAATGAGGAAGAAGTTGATGAGGCACCTGCCTCACGTCCAGTGCCAAATCGCTTCGATGAGACCCTTCTTGACAAAAGGAAGGTGATGGATACTTTTGTAGAGCTCATAGCTATGTAAACTCAACAAAACCTGTAGATGGGTATTCAAGCTCTCCAACAGGAAGGCATGAGACCACCAGTGACTGAGGACATGCAAAAATTGGCCATAAAGTTCATAAGGCTTGGATCATCTGTATTTACAGGAACGAATCCTCTTGCGGACCCACAAGACTTTCTTGAGGAGATGGAGAAGGGCACTACCTTGCTAGAAGTGAAAGATCATCGAGTTGCTAGGGTAGTAGCCTAGCAGCTGAAAGATGTGGCCGACCTTTGGTTCAAAGGGGTGGAGAAAAGTAAACCGAAAGATGCACCTTCAATAACTTGGGAAGAATTCACCAAATTGTTCATCAAGAAGTAGTTGCCACCAGGAGCTAGGGCCTCTCTTGCAGTATCATTTGAAACCTTAAAGTAGGATACTATGTCTGTTTCAGAGCACAACATTAATTTTGAGAAGATATCTCACTATGCTCCCTACCTCATCCCCACGAATGATGACAAGATTGATCACTTTGCCCTTGGGTTAATTCCGGGTATTCGAAAGTATGCATAGTGGAAGGAGGAACACTTCCATATGCTGACTTCATGGACTTTGTTATGGATCTTGAGAGGATTCATCAATAGGAAAAGGTCAATATGGAACAAAATAAGAAGGCTCGTACCTTTGTTACTTTCAGTGCAGTGCTTAGTTTTGGAAAGAGTTAGAACAATAGGGGGCATTAGGGCCACCACAATCTGTGGTACAAAATGCTTTCAGTGGTCTACTGGTGGCACATAATTCGATACATGGAGGTCAGACTAGACCAACTCAAAGTGACCGCATGATCACTCAACAGGTTCAGAGTAGTGTAGGCTCACAGCCCAAATATTCTGACTCTTCTCTAGTGATTCGAGGCTCGTGTTGCGGGTGTAGTCAAATAAGCCACATGAAGAGGTTTTTCCCCAATGGGATACAGGAATCAAGGGCCCAGCCAATAGCTTCCATTACTACTACTTTAGGTACACCACCCCACCTTCAGGAAATGGGACACATGGCAGGCGTAATGTAGGAAATACATATCAGGCAGCTGCTACTTCTTTGAGGACTTAACCCAACTTCCATGATATGCCTACTCACCCTACTGCATAGGTTTCATATGATGTTGTCACTTTCAGATGTCGTTGTCACAGGTATACTCACTATTTGCACACCTGATGCTTATGCTCTTATGGATCCTAGATCCATTTTTCCTATGTTACCCCATACTTAGCTTTGAATTTCAGGATAGATGAACAATTACTTGAACCATTTTTTGTGTCTACTCAGATGGAAATTTTGTTATTGGTTCTCGTGTCTATAGGGCCTATGTAATTATAGTCTAGGATCAATAGACCACGACAAATCTTATTAAGTTGGAAATGTTTGACTTTAAAGTAATCATGGGGTTGGATTGATTATTTAAGTGTTATTCCACCCTTGATTGTCGTGCTAAAATGGTTAAGTTTGAATTTTTCAATGAGTCGGTTCGTGAATGGAAGGTCAATATTATTGAACCTCGAGGTAAGTATTGATCTTAAGGTGAAGACGATGATCACAAAGGGAGGCGTCTACCACTTAGTCAGAGTCACAGACATAGATGTCGAGGTACCGACTCTTCAATTTGTAACAGTTGCTTTTGAGTTTTCGGATTACTTTCCTAATGAACTTCCGGGTTTTCTGCCGAATCGGGTTATTGATTTTGGGATAGATATGGTACTAGATACACAACCAATATTTATTCCCCCTACCGAATGGCTTGGCAGATTTGAAGGAATTGAAGAAGTAGTTGAAGGACTTTCTTGATAAGGGATTCATTACACTGAGTTGTTTTTCCACGAGGTGCACCGAATTTTATTTTTTTTGAAAAAGAAAAGTAGATCTTTGAGAATATGTATTGACTATCGATAACTTAACAGGTGACTATCAAAAATAGGTATATATTGCCTCGAATAGATGACTTGTTTGATCAGTTACAGAAGAGCAAAATATTTCTCAAAGATTGACTTAAAATCAGGGTACTATCAATTGAAGATCCGAGAAAAAGATATTCCTAAAACAGCTTTTCGTACCCCCTACGGGCAGTATGAACTTCTGATGATGCTATTTGGGTTGACCAATGTACCTTCAACTTTCATAGATCTGATGAATCAAGTTTTCCAACCATTTTTGACGCGTTCGTAATAGTATTCATTGATGACGCATTTTAGTCCACTCGCAAAGTCGAGAGGAGCATGACAATTATTTGAGGATGATGTTGCAAATATTATTGGAGCATGAGTTGTATGCAAAATTTCTGAGTGCGAATTTTGGCTTGAATCTGTGGTGTTCTTGGGTCATGCAGTATCAAGTTATGGTATCAAGGTTGATCCGCAAAAGATTGAAACAGTTAAGTGTTAGCCTAGACCAACAACACCGATGGAGATTCAAAGCTTCTTGGAATTAGCTGGCTACTATCGGAGGTTTGCTCTAAAGGTTTTTCTACTCTTGCATCTCCTTTGACCAAACTAACGTATAAAGCTGCCAAAATTTTAATGATCTAATGCTTGTGAAAGGAGTTACCAAGAATTGAAAGTGAGAGTGATTACAGCACTGGTGTTGACCTTACCTATGGGCTTAGAGAGCTTCACGGTGTATTATGATGCTTCAAGAGTTGGGTTGGGGTGTGTGTTGATGCAATAAGGTAAAGTAGTTGCCTATGCTTCAACAGAATTAACGATCCTTGAAAAGAAATTCCCCACTCAAGACTTAGAACTCTTCGCGGTGGTGTTTGCATTAAAGATATGATGCCACTATCTGTACGGTGTCTATTGTGAGGTGTATACCGATCACAAGAGTTTGCAGTATATTTTCAAGCAATATGAACCAAACTTAAGAAGGAGATGACTTGAACTTCTTAAGGATTATGATGTCGATATTCTGTACCATCTAGGGAAGGCTAATGTGGTGGTGAATGCTCTTAAGTACAAAGTCAACAAGTAACTAGGCTTGTTTGGTGGCACCTGAACCAACAATGATGAGAGAGATCCATAGCTTGGTGAACTTGGGTGTACGAATTGTCGAGGATTATAGTGTGGAAGTGAAAAAACAAAATGGGCCCAGTCGTCCTTGATCGAACAGGTAAAGTCATATCGATATGAAGGTCTGCATTTAGTGGAGTTGAAGGAAGGGGTCGACCGGCAGAAAGTCAACAGTGACTATTCACGTGGATGCAATCAATAGTACTCTGAGTTATCAAAGTCGATTATACGTTCCCAGTGTGAATAATCTTAAAAGAACAATCATGACTGAAGCACACAACTCGTGATACTCCGTACATCTGGGATCTACTAAGATATATCATGATTTGAAAGAGGCCTATTGGTGGAATAATATAAAGAGAGATGTAGTCGAGTTCGTGTCCATCTGCATAAATTGCCAACAGGTAATGACTGAACACCAAAGACTCGGTGGATTAGCCTAGAGTACTGAAATTCCACAGTGAAAATAGGAGATGATTAATATGGACTTCATTGTTGGATTGCCCTGATCTATTCACAATAATAATTCCATTTGGGTAATTGTGGATCGATTAACAAAGTCAGTACACTTCTTTCCTATCAAGACTATGGACACCGTAGAACAGTTTGCACAGCTTTACATTAGAGAAATTCTTAGACTGCACGGTACTCCTATTTCTATCATTTTAGATAGGGGTGCTCAATTCACACTGAACTTTTCGAAGTCTTTTCAAAGGGGTTTGTGTACACAAGTAAACCTTAGCGCGGCTTTCCAACCCAGAGAGACGGACAAGCAGAAAGGACTATTCAGACACTTGAGGATATGCTACGAGCCTGTGTGATTGACTTCAAGGGAAATTGGGACGACCATTTACCACTCATTGAGATTGCTAATAATAATATCTATCAAGCGAGCATACAAATAGCACCATTTGAAGCTTTGTATGGGTGACAATGTAGATCTCCTATTGGTTGGTTTGAAGTTGGTAAAGCTCAATTATTAGGTTATGGTTCACCAAGGCATGGAAAAAGTGAAGGTGATCCAGGAGAGACTCAAAATGGATCAAAGTCGCCAAAAGTCCCATTCGAATGTTCGACGTTGGGAGTTGACCTTTAATATAGTGAATTTGCTTTCTTGAAAGTATCGCCAATAAAAGGTGTGATACATTTTGGCAAGAAGAGAAAATTAAACCCGAGGTTCGTTGAGCCTTACAAGATTTTGAAGAAAATAGGAGAGGTAGCCTATGAATTAGAATTACCACAAGAGTTATTTCCGTACACCCAGTCTTCCACATATCGATGTTGTGAGAGTATTAGAGAGATCCCTCGTATGCAATTTCCCCACAAACCATTGATATAAATAAGGGACTAATATATAAGGAACTTCATGTCACTACACTTGATAGACAAGTCTGAAAGTTGAAGACAAAAGAGATAGCATCGGCTAAAGTGCTATGGCAGAGTCAAGATGTTGAAGAAGAAACATGGGAAGGGGAGGAAGACTTGAAGAAACGATATTCTTATTTCTTTCAAGAAAATAAAGCTTAGGCTTGAATATTGTATTAATGTGCCTTATATTTCCTTTTGAGGTTTACATTGTAATAACTTCTGTTTGGTGATGTATATTGAACTTTTGTTGGTATATAAAGGTGTATTATATTGAACGTGAGCCATGTGGGACCACTTTGTTTTATGTATATTGTATTTTTTAGTTGAATGAAAGGTGAAAATCTTTGAATAGTCCTATTTAGAAAGGAGTCTTTGCAAAATCTTTTTGTAAATTTGGAGAGTCAGTCAAAGGGAAAACCTATGGGAGGCAAATTGATGCCAAGATGAGGAGGCTTAAGGTCGAACCCTTCTGTTTGAATACGACTTCAGTTTGACAATTGAGGATAAATATTTCTGGGGTAGATTGAAAGTCCTAGGTTTTTTTTAAAAAATCAACCTTAACATAAGCTTAGGAGAATGATTAACGAGATCTCGAAGTACGTGCAGGCCCACACAAGGATAACAAGATCATTATGATACTTGCGCATGAAGGTAAGAAGGATCGAAGGTCCCCAAGTAAATGGATAAAGGCATAGCTTGAACTTGTTGGGAAAAGAAGGTGGAAGGGAACCCAGTAGACCTACGTAGCCTCCGTGCATAGTCTACTCAGGAAAAACCAGCATGTTAGAAAGAGGGAAGGCTTAAGTTGTGTAAGCTACACAAGCCTACGTAGACAAGCCAGGCAACTCATTTTTTATAAATAGAAGGGGGTCCGGGAGAGAGAAAGAGGTGCAAAATTTTGGAGCCTTGGAATTCTAGAGAGAGAAAAGGTCAACCCCCACACTTAATACACTTGAAGATATGATTTCTTGGTACATTTATGATGTTATAACATTATTAAATGCTACAAATAACACATAATCCATAAGATTTCTCTTGAATCTCGAAAAATCACCAAGAACACTAAAGAAGAGATTTTTTAGGGTTTGCTTCAAAAGGTAATTTATTCTATTCCAATCTCATTTATTAGATTTAAACAAGTGTATTTATGGTATTAAAGATATTGGGAGGTAGTTGAATGTGAGTACTTATGAAATCTTAGTTTGGTATTTATAGATGGTAGTTGAGAAGACAACGAAGAGTAATTTGAGGTATTATATAGAGGTTGTTGAGTTATTTGTAACCCCAATAGATTATTAAGTACTATAAATGAGATTATTAAGCCCTGAGTAAAAACATACGATAGGAAAGATGAACCCTAAGTACCTATAGTTATGAGGTAAGGTCTAAATGTGTCTTGTTGGGTATTGTTGAGCAATTCTTGACTCATGAAATATAATTGTGTAGATAGTGGTTGGCTGAAGATACTGTGGTGAAGTTTTGAGAGCGTATTGAGGTATGTTGAAACCTACTATTTCGTGGAGTTGTCCTCCAAAAACACATATAGTAATATAATTTGAAACTTGATTCTAATTGTGGATCCTAGCTTGTACAGACAAGCAGATTGACATTGCACCATTTCTTACATTTTAAATGTTTAAGTGCCATTGACATGACTTTTTATTGAAATATGAAGTGTTATATTTTTGAAATATCTTTATATGTTAGAGCAGTACTTGTTGAACTAAAAGATAATTTTCATTTTGTTAATTACTTTTAACATATAAATGAGAAAGGTTTTTATTTGATTTTTGTTCAAATGGTTGGATCAATTATGAATACTGTGATTTGATTAAAAGAGATTTCTTTGAGTCTTTTAAGCTATGAATCTATTTTAGAAAAGTCAAATATTTTGGGAGTTACTAGTGGAGACCATCGGAATTGGTTCGGATCTTAAATTTACCATAGAACTAGATGTACTGGGGTAGGGACACATTCCAAAATTAAGACGAGATTTGTAGGATAAAATCCCATAATTTGTGAGCAAATGATCATTACTAAATGTAATGACGTTAACTTGAGTCGTACGATACTACGGGAAGCCGCCCAGACAAGTAGAGTCAAATATTTGTGATTAGGTTGAGTACCCAATATTGTTTTTATCATGCTGATATCGGTATAATGCTCCCCTTGAAGGTAAAACCTCACATGATTTTGGTTGATCTTAAATGCTAAAGGATATAACTTTGAAATATGTTTTATATTATTTAATTTCCTTGTTTGACTTATGAATTGGTATAAATGCCTCCTTCTTATATTAATTCTTTGTATATTCTTCTTTTTTTTTTAGCTTGTCCCATTTCTTGGGAAAACGATTCATGATTCATACTAGGCACGTAGATCTTAGGCCCTTTGGCCAAATTTTCATTTCTATTTTTAGGCATCGGTCCTAAGCAGTGCGAGCCCTGTGGATAGGACGGCTCCACGTCTCCAGATGATACTTTTGGTGCGGCTCCACTCTTACTAAACATGGAATAATATTTACTTTATACTTTTGGGCCACCGGAGCCTATCTCGATCGACTACTTTCATTCTGTGTCATATAAATTCCATAGACAGTAGTAGTTTATTCTTTTGGATTGTAAGCAATGGTAACTCATATGGCATGCATGAATGAACATATACCTTTATATCTTTTGTTTAATGAAGAGAATTGTACTGAATGTTAAAGTTTATGAATGGATTTTATTGTTTAAAATATTTATGTTTCGAAAGACTTCTGCATGCACATAAGAGAGGGTTTATACATGGGTGGTTTGATTCACTCGAGTCGGGTAGTATGCCGAGTGCCGATCACGTGAATCTTGGATCATGACTTTAAATCCTAAATATAACATTATAATACTTTTTTTAATCCCCTCATATAACTTCGTGATTTCCCACTAAGGGTGGCTAACGATTCGGTTCACACCGGACCGGACAGAACCAGTTTTGGACCGAAATCCGGATCGGACCGGACCGGTTAGTACCGATATGAACCGGACCATTTATTCGCTTGGGGGGCCGGTCCCGGTAGCGGGACGATTTGACATTTTGAAACCGGACGAACCGATATAAAAAAGGCCCGGAACCGGACCGGACCGAAAAAAAAAAAGCTCCAGTTTAAAAACTAGCCGTTGGCAACAGCTCTATTGAGCTAATAGCCGTTGTCCAACGGCCAAAAACGGTCATTTTATCCCATAACCACCCCTAACTATTGTTTCCTATAAATACCCCATTATTTCATCATATTTTTCACACAAATCATTCAATTCTCTCTAATTCTCTCAAGTTCTCTATAATATTGCTATTTTGCTACTTTGGCTATTTGTATAAATTATACAATTTTGATTCTTTATCAAGTTTTAATTGGAGTTGCTATCAAGTGAAGGTTCAAGTTTCAACTTTACCTCAATTATACGGTTATATTTGGTTGGTCGTTCCTACTTTTACTCTTTTATTATATTTTTGTTATATATTTATTTTATTTGTTATAATTATGTCTCAAAGAGGTTCAAGTGGAACTAGTAGTGGGGGGCGGGCACGTGGTCGTTGGGGAAATAGAGGTAAAGGAATTACTGGTAGTTCTAGTCAACACATAGATGATGCTCAATATTATCATGATTTTAGCTCTAATAATCCACTTGATTCTCAACACATAGAAGCGCAATATAACTATGAAACTGGGGTTAATTTAGAAGAACCACATGAATTTCAAGCTAGTCCACCTGAAGTTCAGTCTGACTTGCCTCCTGTACCTCCTACTAGAGTCCCGGTTAAACGTAAGGAAAGATCTGAGGTGTGGGAATTTGTGCAAAAGAAAGTTAAAAATAAGACGGCTATTTGTGGTCATTGTGGAATGGAGTGGGTTTTCAAAACTAGGGGTAATGAAGGTGGGAGGGGTAAAATTAGGACTCACTTAAGAAATAAACATCCTAAGGAATGGTTAATGCAGGCGGGGGGTATTTATTTAGGAACCGAACATGGGGGAGTAGCACATGATGAATCCTCGGGTATCCAAGCGAAAATTAACCAAACAACAGGAGGAATTCTTACTTATGATAAACAAAGGGAAAGGGAAAATATTGCTAAACTAGTTGCGGTAGAGGGTTTACCTTATAGTTTTCCTTCTTCTAATGGTTTTGTTCTTTATATTCAAGCTACATATAATCCTTCTTTTAAAGGTTTTTCAAGAACTACTGTTAAAAATGATATTATTAAATTTAAGAACGAATATAGAGATTATTTGCGATATTTATTTGATAACTTTGACATTAGAGTATGCCTTACTACGGATATGGGTCGGTCTACAAATAACTGTGATTATATTACAGTTACTGTTCATTGGATGGATCCTGATTAGGTATTTTAAAAACGTATTATTGCTTATAAAGTTGTTGATGAACTACACACCGGTAATTATATTTCCAAAACAGTTTCATCAATTTGTCGTGCATATTGTTTAACTAACAAAGTTTTTAGTATTACATTAGATAATGCTACAGACAACACAGAAACACTTGGGAACTTGATACCTATTTTAAACCCCCCCCCCC
>MCJB01047727.1:8182-39064 GCA_002018475.1 Nicotiana obtusifolia | reverse complement strand
GAATTTTTTCATGTTAGATGTGCATGTCATATTTACAATTTAGTAGTAAAAGATGGTCTTGACTTGTTTAACCACATTATTAAAAAGGTTAAAGTATCTATTGCTTTTATATTTAGAAATAAAAATAAAGAAAGAAAAAGAGAATGGGAAAGAAAATGAATAGCATTAGAAATGTCGATTAGGAGAGTCCCAAAAGAAGTTTGTACTAGGTGGAACACTTTATATGAAGCATTAACTGTTGCTTATGAATATAGAGAGCCTATTACTCAAATGTATAATAAGTATTTTATGGAACTTTATCACCTTAAAGAGGACGATTAGAACCTTGTTCAACATCTCCTTCAGTATTTAGAAAAATTCTATCATGCTACTTTAGAATTTTCCAGACAATATTATCCAACTACTCCTGCCATGTTATATTACATAGCTGGAATATCTGAATTATTAAAATTATATAGGCAATACGAAGAATATAAAATGGCTGTAGAGGCTATGATTGAAAAAAATTTAAAATATTTTTTCCCAATTCCCTAACTTTTTTACATTGCTTATGTGTTGCATCCTGCATTTAAACTTAAGTTAACTGAACGACTTGTTAGAGAAATATATACGAATTTAGATATTACACATGTTGAAATTGCGACTAATAAATATCCAAGTGTAGAACATGCTTGTGCTAAAGTTTTTTCAGGTACCGTGGCTGTTTTCGCAAAGTATAGAGCTTGGGCAGACACTCTATACCAATTGCACCAATACTGTCAACCGGTGAAAGTCCTTCTCAAATGGGCAAAAGGCATGCGGGGATGAGCACTTTTGGAGGACTTGATCAAAAGTTGCTTTCGAAACAAGACGAGTACGGGGAGGAATATAGCGAGTTCCAAGTCTATTTAATTAAATATCCAAAGAAACTTACAAGTTTTGGAACTCATAATTTATTGGATTATTGGAAGAGTCAAGAATCGCAGTTTCCAATACTCATAAAAATGGCCCGGGATATATTAACAATTCAAGCTTCATCAGTTGCATCGGAGAGCACTTTTAGCCAAGGAAGATTTCAAATTGGATATCATAGACATTCGTTGAGAGAAGAGGCAATGGAGACAGGAGTGTTATTTAGGGATTGGATCAGAGCAGAGCGAAGAAACTTTGGAATACCATAACTTTCGCAGAAAAAAGACAAAGCGTATCTTGATCAAATTTTGAGCGACAGAACAAGTGAAGAAGGGATTCAAACAGGCAATGAAGTAGAAGATGAAGAAGAACAAGACGAAGATGATGAACCGGAACAACAACAACCAGTTCCTAAAGAAAGCCTACAGCTATCATAAAAAATTAGCCACTATATCTAAAAGAATGTAATTTTGTACATTAGAATACACTACAATAAAATTGTTCGAAATCTTGGAATTCCATCACAAGTTCACAACTCTTGTCTTCTTTTTTTTTTTAAAAAAATTTATTCTTTGCGCAAAAATACTACAATTAGTTACTAGTTTCTAATTGATTCAAATTTCAAGGTTTGATTCTAATTATAAACTTTGAAACTAATTCAAAGTTTGAAAGAATATTATAAGTTTTTTAATTCTAAGCTTGAACTTTGAAACAAACTAAACATTTCAAATATATATACAAAGTTAGTAATATTTTGTTGTTATATTTTCAAAAACTTAAAATTATCTATCACTATAATAAAATTGCTCCAAATCTTGGAATTCCATCACAAGTTCACAACTCTTGTCTTCTTATTTTTTTTAAAAAAAATTATTCTTTGCGCAAAAATACTACAATTAATTACTAGTTTATAATTGATTCAAATTTCAAGGTTTGAATCTAATTATAAACTTTGAAACTAATTCAAAGTTTGAAAGAATATTATAAGTTTTTTAATTCTAAGTTTGAACTTTGAAACATACTAAACATTTCAAATATATATATATATATACAAATTTAATAAAAAACAAATTTTAAAAAAAAAAAAAACCGGCCGGACCGGTCCGGACCAGACCGGAAAAATCGGTCTACCGGTAGCCGGTGCCGGTCATGGTTCTGGCTTGCATCATTTAGGACCGGCGGAACAGACCGGTAAGACCGGTTTGGTCCGGTCTTGATGCCCCTCCGGTACCGGAACCGAAAAAAATTCCGGTCCGTGACCGGACCGGACCGGACCACTAGCCACCCTTATTTCCTACCATGGTTGTGTCATGACCCAAAATCCGCCTAGTCGTGATAGAACCTAACACAACCCGTCGGGTAAGCCAATTAGCAACTATCCAATTTAATGAGATTTATTAAGACAAGAATGATAATTCACCTCTTTTATACAAATAATTTTTCAAGCACTGGTATTACAAATCATGAGATGCTAAGATTAGAATTTACAAAGCTAGTATGAAATAAATAAATACATCATCTGTTCAAAATGTACATAAACAGATTTTTATAAATCTAAGGCTACCATGAATGAGAGGCAGCTACAACCGGAACGCAGGTACGTCTTCAAATCCAGCTACCGTCGATCACAGCAACATCAGCATCCAACATCTGCACGCAAGGTGCGGAAGTGTAGTATGAGTACAACCAACCTCATGTACTCAATAAGTAACAAACCTAACCTTAGGTTGAAAGTAGTGACGAGCTGGAACACAGGTCGGGATCCAACACCAATAGCCAACAACAGTTCATAACAACATAATGGAAGAAATAAAAGAAGTAGCTCAAAGATAAAATGCTCAGCTCGTTCTTAGTTCCAGAAACATAGGCCTGCTTTTCAAGTATATAAGTGAAAACCCAAATCCTTTACAGAAATTACCAAATTTATGAGTAAGTTTGAAATTTGTGATTTTTCCCAAAACTTTTCAACAACAGATAAGATGTTTAATTATCAAATGGCATGAGAAAAATACATCTCTATGCATATATGTCAATATGCAAGTGAAATCATGAATGACACCAAAATCGAAATGGCAGAAAAAAATGCATCTCTATGCATGTATCTCGAGTATGCATGTCAAATGCAATGGGTCTCAGTGATGAACTCATGTACTCACACTCTCAGAGTACTCAATCTCACTGTCTTACACTTTCCACTCATCATGCTCAATCACTTGACACGCTCAGTCACTCAGTAATGTACATGGCCAATTCAGCCCAGGGAAGATCCATCTCCAAATATAAATGCTTCGGGCAAGATCCATGCCCAGGGAAGATCCATCCCTCAATATAATCAACTGCGCTCACTGGGGGTGTGTACAGACTCCGGAAGGGCTCCTTCAGCCTAAGCGCTATAATCTGCACAGACAACTCACGTGCTATAGTATCAAATTTGGACCCGCACGGATAACTCACGTGCTGAACGGACAACTCACGTGCCATAGTATCAATAACCTTACAATCAGGCTCGACCTCACTCAGTCATCAATCTCTCCATTCTCTCGGGCTCACAATATCATGAAACTAGCTGAAAATGATGATATGATGTGTCAATATATAGCAACAGAGACTGAGATATGATATGAAATGAATGAACATGACTGAGTATGAGATTGCAATGTAAGCAAATAACTCAACTGCAGAAATAACCTCAGTGGGTCCTAACAGAATAAGCATGTAGCCTAGACATGGTTTCTAACATGGATCACAGCTCAATAGCTCTAGTACGTTGAGATTTCATGGTTACAAATAAGATCAGGTAACTACACAGTACCACAGAAATAACGGAGTTATAATTCACACGGTGCACGCCCACATGCCCGTCACCTAGCGTGTGCATCACCTTAACACCAAACACATAACATGTAATTCGGGGTTTCACACCCTCAGCACCAAGTTAAGAAGTGTTACTTACCTCGAACAAGACAAATCCAATACCGAGCAAGCCAAACGATGCTCCACAATGCCATCCTGCGCGTACCGACCTCCGAACAGCTCAAAACTAGCCAAAAGCAACTCAAATACATTAAATAAAGCCAAAGGAAACAATTCCAAATGATAAAGGTCGAATCCTTAATCAAAAGCCCAAAATCGGCCAAAAGTCAAAACCTAGGCCCGCACATCGGAACCCGATAAAACTTATAAAATCCGGAAACCATTCAATTATGAGTCCAACCATACTAGTTTCACCCAAATCCGACTCCAGATCAATGTTCAAAACTCGAAAATATGCTTTATGAAGTTTTAGACAAAACCCCCCAAATTTATCTTTGAAATTCATTGATCAATTGCCACAAATGAGGATAGATTCATGAAATAAAATCAAAACCAAGTATAGAGCACTTAACCCAATCCATATGGTAAAAATGCTTCAGACATCGTCTCAATCCGAGCCCCGAATCTCAAAATATGATAAAAGAACCAAAAACCTCGATTTATAGCATTCTGCCTAGCATTTTCTCACCTGCGACACATTAGCCACATCTACGACGTCACTTTTGCGACCAAACTCACGCTTCCGCGGAGAAGCACTGGAGGCTTGCCTTCGCACCTACGGTAAAAACTCCGGTTCTACGCACACGCAGGTATGAGTCCAAATTGCGCCGCGCTGGCATTCGCTTCTACGACCAAACACACCGCATCTGCGCCTTCGCAGATGTGAAGAATCCTCCGCTTCTGCAAACTCCTGCTCCTAGCAGCACTTCCGCTCCTATGACTCCTTTGTTGCTTCTACGAGCATCGCACCTGCGCAAACCAACCACAGGTGCGATCACACCAGATCTGCCACTTGCAACTTAAGCCCAAAAATGCTCCAAACGACCCGAACCTCGTCCGAAACTCACCCGAGCCACTCGGGACCCTGTCCGAGTATACAACAAGTCCGATAATACGGACCTATTCGAGGCCTTAAATCTCGCATAACAACATCAAAACGATGAATCGTACCTCAATTCAAACTTGGATGAGCTTTGAACTTTCAACTTCCAAAACTCGTGGCGAAACATATCAAATCAACTCGGAATGAACCCAAATTTTGCACACAAGTCCAAAATGGCATAACGAAGCTATACCAATTGTTGGAACCATAATTCGAATCCAATATCTAAAAAGTCAACTCCCGGTCAAACTTATGAACTTTTCAAATTTCCAACTTCTGCCAATTAGTGCTGAATCCTTCTAGGAACATCCAAATGCAAATCCGAGCATACGCCTGAGTCCAAAATCACCATCCGGACCTAAAAAACCATCAAAACTCCAATTCGAGGTCAAATACTAAATAGTCAAACTTGGTCAACTATTCCAACTTAAAGCTTCAACAATGAAATTCATTCTTCCAAACCGATTCTGAATAACCTGAAAACCAAAACTGACAATTCACACCAGTCATAATACATAATACGATGCTGCTCAAGATATCAAATAGTTGAACGGGATGCAAATGCTCAAAATGATCGGTCGGGTCGTTACAGGTTGATTGTTCAATTTTTTCGTTTAGGTGTTCAATTATTTGGAGACATACTTTTTATTTCTTCAGGACCATAAAATACCTTGACACTGCCATTTTTAATTTTGTTGTGCTCCTCTTTTTAATGTAATTTCCTATTTTGAATTTTGAGATCACCATGAATTTTGGCAGCTGACGAGCGCAAAACACAACATGAAAATTAATGCTGGCTAGCCAAAGATAGTAGAGTAAAATTATCGTCTTCATAGGGATTAGATTTAAACATTGTTCAAATAACTTATGGTTTAACGCTATTCAGGATGATCAACACTTAATTTGAGGTACTAACTACAATAACTACTAAATTAATATTATGACTAATTAGACTTGACCACAGAGAATGAGAGTTGAACTAAAATGGGTAGTAAACTATATGAGAAATAAGGGTCGCGACAGGATAGGTGCAAGATAGTTATTCAGGATTTAACTATGTTAAAATTCACGTCCAATGTTCTAATGATTCTCACGAATTCACTCGATGATTAGTTTAAATGCAAGGTCAATATTTCTCTCTCGATTAAATCTGAACTCTATAAAATAAACCAATATGAAGCACTGTGAAGATATTCAAGAACACGTTAATGGGCTAGTTTTTACGAAAATGTTTCTCGAATATTCTCCTAACTTCGTTTAATAAATAATTCAAGAAGGTCTCTCGATTACTTAGAAGAATCACTAAATTAAACCAAACCAAATAATGCAGAATTATTCACCAAAATATTCATCTTTCAATTGAATAAACTGGTAGACAAATTCGCAATCAATTCAAAACACCATAAACGAATTCGTGCAATTAAACTAGAGTTAAATCTACAAACAACACTCGAAATACCATATCCATCAAAATCCTAGGGAAGAACTACTGCATAGATATTGAGAAAGTAATCACAAATAAGAACTTAGAAAACATCAAAGACAACTTTACAATACAAACTCGCGTATTGCACTGATTGTTTCGAGAGAATTTATGAAATCTTGTGTCTTCAAGCCGTGGTAGCTCTCCAAAACTCCCTTAGATCGAATCCCCCTTCAGAAATTGTGTTTACAGTGTATTTAAGCCAAGTATGGGTGGACCTGGACTACAGTATCCTCTTTGAGCCGAAATAGAACAAAATGGATGAAATATTGCACAGGCGCGCCTCATTGGGCAACGCACCGTGCGTCGCGTTAGTTTCCTTTTCCAGAGACTTTCAATTTTCACAAAATTAGCCAAAAACTTGTGTCCCCCACGCAGGCAGACATGCTAATTAAATGTGACTCTTTTCTGCTAAACATTTGAATGCCAAATTATGACGTAGCATTCTTGTTTTATTTCCTTGACTATTTTTTCTCATTTTTCCTATGCATACTCGGTCCTCGATCCACGAACTCAATCCTGATTTAATTCTTTGGGTTTGTCTCAGATTTCAAAGCTCCAAATCATCCATTTTAGCTTTAAACTTGTTTCTCAACTTGAAATCACATTCTACACAGTATAACACACGTAATAAGTACAAAGTACTAAAAATTAGGCTTATATACATTCAAAATATAGTAATTAGAGCGTAAAATACAGTCAAAATACGGGTTCCTAGCCTACCATCAACACCCCACACTTAAACCATTGCTCATCCTCGAGCAATCAAACTAAACTTTACATAGGGACAAAATTTTCATCAAACAACTTCCCTAACACATTATGCCAAGAATATTTAAAACAGACTAAGT
The DNA here is from genome assembly GCA_002018475.1 of Nicotiana obtusifolia. Lineage (NCBI taxonomy): Eukaryota > Viridiplantae > Streptophyta > Magnoliopsida > Solanales > Solanaceae > Nicotiana > Nicotiana obtusifolia. Next base: position 31,923 of record MCJB01047727.1, on the reverse strand, counting down.
ACCCTATCATAACATACTAGCCTCAAAACTTGACTCAAAAGCACCACACATTTTTCACAACCTGCTCACTTACTCTAACACAAAGGTCAAAGACTTTACCTTACCTATGCAAATCATGTGCCCTCCCATAAACAATAAAGAGTAGTTCCACACACAGTAAAATTCATGAATAAATAGGAACTCAAGATAGAAAGAATTAACTCACTCTCAGAAATAAAATTCATGCGCCACAGAAAATGTACTATAGGCTTGCCCGTAGTGTATGCTTTACTAATTGAGTTCATTCAGTCAAGAATCAAGTAGGACTTTATTTTGATTGTAATGTAGGCTGCGAAATAGGTAAGATACATATAGATATAGTGACTACACCTCTCTGAGCACTTTAATACATATACATTAACAATTCAAACCCCATACATGTGTTAAACTAAACTCCAACCTTCAGATCATATTAACACCAAGCTCTCAATTTCTTTAAGCACATTCAAAGAAACATTTACCACTAGTAAGGAATAATTTTCTTTATAATATATACAAACACCAACATTTTTTTCTTTTTTTCTCATTTTTTTCCAATTCCTTACAAGTGGCTCTCACAATTTTTTCAAATAGTGCACCTTTCTCCTTTTGTAACGACCTGATCGGTCGTTTCGAGCTCTAGTGGGTCGTTCGGCTGTTTGAAGCCTTGAGTAGCTTCAATTCAGGTATTATGACTTGTACGTGTGGTTGGAATTGAATTTCAGGAAGTTCGGGATTGATTTAGAAAGAAAATTCTAATTTCAAAAGCTTTAAGTTGTAGAAATTGGCTAAGATTTGAATTTCGAGTAAACGACCTCGGAATCGGGATTTGAAAGTTCCAATAGGTTTGTATGATGATTTCGTACTTGTTCGTATGTTCGGATTGAGTATCGGGTCGTCCCAGAGCATTTCAGTACTTATTATGGAAGGTTGGCATTTTGAATGTTCAAGAATTTTTTCAGTTTGGTTTGACGTGAATTTTGATGTTATTGATGTCCGTTGGGGTTCTGAGCCTCGGAATAGCTTCGTTATATTATTTATGACTCGTGTGCGAAATTTAAAGTCATTCCGAATTGATTTGATACGTTTCGGCACATGATATAGAATTTGGAAATTTGAAATTTTATAAGTTTGATTCGAGGTGCGAATCATGATTTTGATGTTGTTTAACGTGGCTTAAGGCTTCCACTAAGTTTATATTGCATTTTAGGACATGTTGGTATATTTGGTTAAGGTCCCGAGGGCCTCGGGTAGATTTCGGATGGTTGACGGATTGTTTGGAAATTTTTGTAAGAGATGGTTTTGGGAAGCCACTGAAGTCATTGCATCTGCAATGAAATTGATCGCAGATGCGCAAGTGCATAAGCGAAGCAGCGTTCGCAGAAGAAAATTTCGAAAGGACTAGCAATGGCTGCAGGTGCAAAGATTTACCCGCATCTGCATGACAGCAGAAGCGGCCCAATGGTTGCAGAAGCGGTAGGGAGTGAGATAGGTTGGAGGCGCAGGTGCGAGGTTTGTGTTGCACCTGCAAGACCGCAGAAGCGGATTCTTGATCTCGAGTGAAGCTCCGCAGATGTGGAGTCTTGTCCGCAACTACGAAGGCAGGGGGGCTGAAGGGGGACCGCAGAAGCGGTATTTTGGCTGCACCTATGGAACCGCATAAGCGGTCAAGTGGCCGCAGGTGCGAGAGGTCGTTAGGCAGTGTGTTCTTTAAAGAACGGGATTTGGCCCATTTTCTTCCATTTTCACTTGGTTGGGGCGATTTTAGAGAGCTTCAAGGGAAGATTTTTATCAAACAACCCAAGGTAAGTGACTCTCACCTATTACAAGTTAAACACATGGTTTGTAAATGGATTTAAACATGAAAATTTGTAGAAACTTGGGATTTTGGTAGAAAACTTAGAATTTGGTATTTTTGGATTTTGACCACGAAATTGGACATGAAATTTGTAATAATTTATATATTTTAGTTCGTGGTGTTATATGTAAAGTTTATCTTCGAAAATTTTCAGAATCCTGGCTCGTGGGCCCTAGGGTTGATTTTATTGACTTTCGAGCAGAGTTGGAATTTTCTTATAAATTGTTGAATTGTAAGAATTGGTGTATTTTGATTGAATCACACGTGGTTTGACTAGTTTCGAGACGTTGGGCTTCGAGTTGGGATGTTAGAGAGGCGTTGGAGCCGGTTATGGAACTTCGGAGCGAGGTAAGTCTCCTGTCTAACCTTGTGAGGGGGAAATTACCCCCTAGGTGATATTTATTGTTATGTGCAACTAGTTGTGGGTGCTATGTACACACGAGGTAACGAGGATCCGTACGTAGCTAAAGCATGTTTATATCCGGGTAGACTTAGGATCTTATCATGTAATATTTGAATTATTTAAACTCATTCTGCTAACTAAATTAATTGAAGTTATAATTGAATTCGATTTAGAAATAAATATATGTAAAAAACTAGGCCGAGCCTTTACACTTTTAGTGGTGGCCGAGTTATTTGAGGAACAGTAAAGATTATATTCATTTTGTGCTCATATGTTGTATTGTAAACATGTGTCTCGTAATTTTGTAACTTTCTTTCTTTTCTTGTGGAGCGGGCTGAACGCCTTGGCAGTATATAGATGCATCTATTGTTCGTGCCGCTCGACCCCTCGGCAGTGTACACATTATTCTGCATCGGACCAAACGACCTCGGCAGAATCGTGCGTTATATCGCTAGTAGTCCGAATATTTACGAGCTAATCTTTCCACTGATGCCCGGTATTTTATATGGTATTGCTTATTTATTTGATATCAACCCTTGATCTTTTCTAAGCCATTAAGGTAGAATACAATATTTAGAAATTTATGCTTTGAAAGAAGGAATTGGAAGATTATGTAACTTACAGATTTATCCCATCATTTCCGTATGTCTCATATCTTTTTATGTTTTATTATATTGCTTTATTGGACCTTTAGTAAGTGTCGATGTCGACCCCTCGTCACTACTTCTCCGGGGTTAGGCTAGATACTTACTGGGTACGCGTTGATTTACGTACTCATGCTGCACTTCTGCATTAAATGCGTTGGATCTGATAGGTTCATTTGATGATCACCTTGACGCGTAGGAGCACCTGTTGAGGAGACTTTTATGTGAGCTGCATTCCAGGCTACGCATCGCAGTCCACCGAGTCTCCATTGTACTATTTATTTTATTCTGTCTTATTACGTTCGGGACAGACGTTGTATTATTTTTGTACTCCTTAGAACTTCTCATACACTTGTGACACCGATTTTTGGGGATTTCTACTGGTTGTTCGTTATTGTAAATCATAAAGTTATTATCATTTTTCCCCTGTAAATTCCATTTTATGATATTTAAGTAGTGGAGATTATGATCTTGAAAGTAATAAAATGAGTAAATAAATTGATAAATCAACGTTAGCTTGCCTGACGATGGCGTTAGGCGCCATCACGACCTATCGTGGATATTAGGTCGTGACAGCTTCGTATCAGAGCGTTAGGTTCACTTAGGTCTCATGATTCATGAGCAAGTCTAGTAGAGTCTTGTAGATCGGCGGGGAAACGTCTGTACTTATCTTCGAGAGGCTACAGGGCTGTTAGGAGCACTTCCCTTATTGATTTCCTCGTTGTGCAATTTGATTCCATAGAGGCTTGTGCCTTTATTTCCTTCCTACTCAATCTTATGCGACATGAAGCGCTTGTTGTCAATTGGACGTCCAGGATTTGTATTGGTACTACAGACGTGGTGCAAGATATTTTTCCCTACATGTTCGTACATGCTATTATCGTCGCTTTGCGGGGGAACGTTCTGTTATTTCAGCTCATTAGCTATATTTCTGATAGTTTTGAGGCTTTGCCCATATTGCTACGATGTTCATGCGTCGTTATTGCGCAGTATTGATGTAATAGTGGGGTGCTCGTTTATGTGTTGAGGCAGTGAATGACTTGAAGAGAGGATTCCTCATTGCATGATTTAGAGGTTCAGTATTTAATTCCAACAAAGGAAAGGCAATCGGACGATAGATGTTCAGGTTTTGGTTGATGGAGTAACGAGACTTGGTATTCTCGAGCGTGGTGGGATTTTTATTGTGATGTAGTGTCGCCGTCCTTGTTTGAATGCATTACGGTTCGTCGGTGTTATGGTCTCCTTTGATTTTACTTTCGGGGCAGGGTGTTGAGAAATGGTACCTAAGGGCGATTGTCATAGATAGCGGTGTGCAGCGGTTCAGAATTGAATTGGTATTTCTAATGTTGATGGCTCGAGAAAGATGATCTTCTAGGAGATTTAGAGTTGGTGGCAATTCATTAGTTCCGATGCTACAGGTATGGATTTTATTTGAGGCAACATTTGGGCAGCGAAGTATGAGGAAGGACATGTAGGGAGGTATCTCGCTGCGGATAAATTACTAGCAGGTCAAGTATGAGAAGCGGAGGTCGAGTAGTTGCTTAAAAGAGATGGATTGACCGAAGTGGGAGTGGCACGGTAGCATAGGGTTTCTGTGGTAGGATAGCCACGTACCTTGAGGAAGATTTGAGCGATTTGGGAGGCATGGTGGAAAGTGAGTAGGTCCACGGATTATAATTAGAATGGTGGTTACTGTACGGAGAAAGATTGAATATGGCAGAAAGGAGTTTGCTTGAAATAAAGAGGGGTGTAAAGATTTGATTATCGTTTTGGATGCAACATGACTTCGAGTTTAGAATGTGTTGTCGCACTTCAAGTTGATGTCAATGGGGAATGAACGGACTTATACAGTTGGTGGGCAAGCATGGGCTCAGGAGGGTTTACTGATTTCATGGTGGTTGTACCCCGTGTAGTGTCGTTGGAAGATGTTGGTAAGAAATTCCACATATGGGTTATCTCCCGTGAGTAGGTTAGCGGTTGCGTGATGTTGATGAAGCTTCTGCGAAAAATACTACTTTCTACCCGGTAAGAGGTCAAATATGTTATTGTGATTGATGATTCAGAATGTTCATGAAAAGCTTAACAAAAGACTTCGAGAAATTTGGCGGGTTAATGGTGCGAGATTATGGTAATTGAGAAGGAGGAATCGTTGTGGGCTCTACATTATGTGGTGGTAGCTTAAAGCTAAGTGGGGGAGCCCCACTGTTTATGATTGGATCGCTTGGTTGTCTGCTTGTGTGGTTTCTAGTTATTAATGTATTGGTGGATTATTTATGGCTAAGAAAAAGGAATGTCAAGAGTAAGTCGAATAAGGAACTCGATGAATGTGTGCTATACTTCGCCTTATCGATTGAGGTGTAGGATTTGGGAAGACTCAGAGTTTATGCTTCTTGTGGATATAATGTACACGGAAAAGAATTCAGCCGGTTGCTTCTTTGAGAGGGTGTTCATGTGCTAGCAGAGCGTTGAAGTTTGGTTATATTCGGGATTAGGTCAGAGTGGGTGACTCTCAACAACGTTTCTAGTGGGTTCAAGAAGAAAAGTGCAATGCCTAAGGATTTCGGGTCTGTTGTGTGGTTAAGGATCGAGTTTTCACAGTGGATTACGAATGAGAATTGGAATGTTCTATGTTATCATCAGGTATGCAGTACAGTGTTGGAGGAAAGGAAGAAATAGCTTCGGATGCAAGGAAGGTCTTGCATAATGGGTGCACCATTGGAGATGCTATTGTGCGCATAAAGAGGTACGAAATGATTCATGGGTATTGAGATGTTGTGGTCTCGCGATCCGGGCCACTCGGGATAAGTGCCGATTGAGTTTCGTTATGTTGTGAATGGAGCTATTATATTTTAAGTCAAGTCAAGAGTAAATTGAAAGAAGTTGGGTCGGTTAATAATGGTTGAATCGGCATGATTGTGGCAATGATCAGTTCCTTCAGAGTGTGAAATTATACATGTGGTTTGTGGTTGCACGTGCGGGCTTGACAGTCACCGTAACTTGATTGATTTGGGAGGTATTTAATTCAAATGGCCTTGTTGTGTAAATGGGTTCCGAAAGAGTCATGGTGGTTTAGATCACGACTTGAGGATTGTATTTTCTGCGGTTTGGGAATTCAGTTGCCTGTTGCATTGGTTTTCTGAAATGAGTTAAGTGCAAGGTTTCTAGCCAATGAAGTGTTCATTCTACTAGTAGTCCAGGGGTTATGATGAATTCTTGAACTCTCATATAGCGGCATGATGGGTGCAGTGAATGGCGTGGGAATTTGAAAGTTGAGAATCAAGGTTGCGGTTCGGTGTTGATAAGAATGTCACGAGCTCGGATGAGCAAGGAAGAATTCAGATGTTTAGAGAAAGCTGGTGTTATCTTGGTGTCGCCTGAGAATAGTGTTCTGTGGAAGAGACATTGTGTATTGATTTGTGGATTGTGATTTGCCTTATAGAATTAGTACGGTTGCTGGTATGGAGTTGCAGATTTTGCTACCTAGTGCGGAAGGTCGTGGGAGCGTTCCCCACGAGAAGATTGTATAAGCGTGGCATGTTAGTCATTTGATTGTGAAATATTAAAACCAAATATGGAGGTTATTGTAATATCGCAATTGCGAGAGTTTATGCCTGAGAGGCGTCATGTTCTTTGGGCTGTGGACCGTGTGAGTTTGTTTCAGAATTGATGGTTGTTCTTATGTGTCATGAATAGGTCCATTATGGATCTTTAGAAGGTTATTGGCCCAGTATGGTATGATCAGAATCGATGTGGTCCGTTGGTGGATCTAGTGTGAGTGTGCGCTCTACGTCAGGTCGGATGTGTTCGTTCGTCATAGCATTTCTTACGGAGGAGTCATCAGGCATTGGATGTTATTCTCATTGTTCCACGTAAATCTCTATTGTGCCATGTAGGTTGTGAGGCGGCTTGATTATTCGCACACGTGTTAAGGTCCCGTCTAGCTTGTGGTGTTATGTGAGCAGGTGGCTCTCGAGATGCAGGTCACATTGCACCTTACTTGTGCTTGGGTTTCGTAGTGTATGGCGCTATCCATCTCCCCAGGATTCGTATTATGCACTTGCCAAGCTTGTGGTTGATATTCGGGCATTTTGTAAGTTTAAATGTTATGGCTTAATATGTGTGTTTTTCGTCTTTACGTTATGTGCGGATCTGGTGGCATGCCGCCACGGGTATATTGTTTGGATCGGGCAGCACACTGCCACGGGCATGTTATGTGGATCGGGTTGCACGCCGCAACAGTGTCATGTTGGATCGGGTTGCACGACGCAACAATGAGATGTTGAACATAGTTCCTTACACTTATTTTGTGTGCCTAGTTTTCATCCCTGAGGTAGGTTCACAACATCTATTTGGACGTTTTATTCGCTACGCGGGCTAGGGTAGTCCTTCTCCAGAGTTCGTTCTTCCTTATATATCACATTTGAGTTATAGCTTGTTGGTGCGTTGTGGACGTCATATAAGATTTTTAGTAGTATCTGAGACGGCTTATTTGCTGAGCAGCTTGTATTGGGTGAGATGAGATTATTGGACCTGAAATTAGTACACTCAGATTTATACAAGGTACATTAAAGAGAAAATATCGTTATTCAGTTCAGAATGAGGTAATGGTTCTTGTCAGGAGGAGAGGCCCCATGAATTATTGATTCCGCAGGTGGTTATGAGTTTCTACACGTCTCTTTCGTCGTGGCAGTATTAAAAGATTTGGAACAGGATTTATATGCGTCATGAGATGTATTGCTGGCACCGGATTCATAAAAATTAAGATATTATGGTCGGAGGATGTTATTATGGTCAACCGACTTATGTGGTGCATGGTGTGATTTCAACATAGGTGCACGATCATGTTTTGGTACAGTGTGTGGTGATTGGTACGGTGTTCATATGTTAGAATCAGGTCTTGTAGAGAAATTAGGAGGTTGGAATTTGGTTCTAGGGCTCATGGACTAAATAAAAGGAAGGATCTTTACTTTGACGCGAGCTAATGTGTCCAACTAGTTTGTGGTGGCACGAGTAGGGTCACAAGGTATCAAACAGTGATTTAGGACAATTGCAGCGCAGTCCTTAGCACGTTCGAGGACGAACATATGTTTAAGTGGGGGAGAATGTAACGACCCGATCGGTCATTTTGACCTCTAGCGCATCGTTCGGTGGTTTGAGACCTTGAGTAGCTTCACTTCAGGTATTATGAATTGTACGTGTGGTCGGAATTGAATTTTGAGAAGTTCGGGATTGATTTGAAAAGAAAATTCTAATTTCGGAAGCTTTAAGTTGAAAGAATTGGCTAAGATTTGACTTTTGACTAAACAACCTCGGAATGGGGATTTGAAGGTTCCAATAGGTTCGTATGATAATTTCAGACTTGGGCCTATATTCGGGTTAAGTATCAGGTCGCCCGGGAGCATTTTGGTATTTATTATGGAAGGTTGGCATTTTGAAGGTTTAAGAATTTCTTAAGTTTGGTTTGAAGTGGATTTTAATGTTATCGATGTTTGTTTGAGTTCTGAGCCTTGGAATAGCTTCGTTATGTCATTTATGACTCGTGTGCGAAATTTGAAGTCATTCCGGATTGATTTGATACGTTTCGGCACAAGATATAGAATTTGGAAATTTGAAAATTTATAAGTTTGATTCGAGGCGTGATTCATGATTTTGATATTGTTTGATCTGGTTTAAGGCTTAGAATAAGTCCATATTGCATTTTAGTATATTTGGTTAAGGTCCCGAGGGCCTCAGGTGGATTCCAGATGGTTGACGGATTGTTTAGAAATTTTTGTAAGAGCTGGTTTTGGGCAGCCACTGGTGTCATCGCATCTATTATGAAATTGATCGCAGATGCGCAAGTGCATAAGCTAAGCAGCATTTGCATAAGCAAATTTTGGAAGGACTGGCAGTGGCTGCAAGTGCGAAGATTTTCCCGCATCTGTATAAGCGCAGAAGCGGCCCAGTGGTCGCAGAAGCGGTAGGGAGTGAGGCAGGCTGGAGGCGCATGTGCGAGGTCTGTGTCACACCTGCGAGACCGCAGAAGCGGAGTCTTGTCTGCAGATGCGAAGGCAGGGGGGATGAAGGGGGACCGCAGAAGCGGTATTTTGGCCGCACTTGCGGAACCGCAGAAGCGGTCAAGTGGCTGCAAGTGCGAGAGGTCGCTGGGTAGTGTGTTCTTTTAAGAACGGGATTTGGCCCATTTTCTTCCATTTTCACTTGGTTGGGGCAATTTTCGAGAGCTTCGAGCGGAGATTTTCATCAAACAACACAAGGTAAGTGACTTCCACCTATTACAAGTTAAACACATGGTTTGTAAATGGATTTAAACATGAAAATTTGTAGAAACTTGGGATTTTGGTAGAAAACCTAGAATTTAGTATTTTGGATTTTGACCACAAAATTGGGCATGGAATTTAGAATAAGTTAGATATTTTAGTTCGTGGTATTATGGGTAAAGTTCATCTTCAAAAAATTTCAGAATCCGGGCATGTAGGCCTGAAGGTTGATTTTATTAACTTTCGAACAGAGCTGGGCATTTTTATAAATTGTTGAATTGTAAGCATTGGAGTATATTTTGATTGAATTACACGTGGTTTGAGTAGTTTCGAGACGTTGGGCGTTGAGTTGGGATGTTAGAGAGGCGTTGGAGCCGGTTATGGAACTTCGGAGCAAGGTAAGTCATCTGTCTAACCTTGTGAGGGGGAAACTACCCCCTAGGTGATATTTATTGTTATGTGCAACTAGTTGTGGGTGCTACGTACGCACGAGATGACGAGGATCGGTACGTGGCTAAAGCATATTTATGTCCGGGTAGACGTACGATCTTATCATGTAATAGTTGAATTATTGAACTCATTCTGCTGGCTTAATTAATTGAAGTTATAACTGAATTTTGTTTAAAAATAAATATATGTATACTAGGCCGAGCCTTAACACTTTGAGTGGTGGGCGAGTTATTTGAGGAAAGGTAAAGATTATATTCATTTTGTGCTTGTATGCTAGTATTATAAACACGTGTCTCGTAATTCGATAACATCTTTCTTTTCTTTTAGAGCGGGCCGAACGCCTCGGCAGTACATAGATGCATCTATGGTTCGTGCCGCTCGACCCTTGGTAGTGTACACATTATTCTAGATCGGGTCGAACGACCTCGGTAGAATCGTGCGTTATATGTCTAGTAGTCCGAATATTTACGAGCTAATCCTTCCACCGATGCCTGGAATTTTATGCGGTATTCCTTATTTATTTGATATCGACTCTTGACATTTTCTGAGCCGTTAAGATAGAATATAATATTTAGAAATTTATGCTTTGAAAGAAGGAATTGGAAGATTATGTAACTTACAGATTTACCCCATCATTTCCATATGCCTCATATCTGTTTATGTTTTACAATATTGCTTTATTGGACCTTTAGTAAGTGTCGATGTCGAGCCCTCGTCACTACCTCTCCGGGATTAGGCTAGATACTTACTAGGCACGCGTTGATTTACGTACTCATGCTGCACTTCTGCACTAAATGTGCAGGATCTGACAGGTTCATTTGATGATCACCTTGGCGCGTAGGTGCACCTGTTGAGGAGACTTTATGTGAGCTGCATTCCAGGCTACGCATCGCAGTCCACCGAGTCTCTATTGTACTATTTATTTTATTCTGTCTTATTACATTCGGGACAAGCGTTGTATTATTATTGTATTCCTTAGAAATTGCTCATGCACTTGTGACACCGGATTTTGAGGATTTCCACTGGTTGTTTGTTATTGTATATCACGAAGTTATTATCATTTTACCCCTTTAAATTCCATTTTATGCTATTTAAGTATGGAGATTATGATCTCGAAAGTAATAAAATGAGTAAATAAATTGATAAATCAACGTTGGCTTGCCTGACGGCGGTGTTAGGCCATCACGACCTATAGTGAATTTTGGGTCGTAACACATTTTTCTATAGTTCCATTCAAAAACCCAGCCCTCCACTTAACTTTTAACAAGCTCATAAATCTATCAAGTGCTCAAGAGAGGTAAACAGTTCAAACAGATAGTCAATTCAAATAAAAGGGTCAAGCATGCAGTGTGGTTGCCAAAGGAATAGGATTCCAAGCTCAAAGGGGCTAACTAGGATACACAAGAATTAGGCGGGTCACAAGCATACAATTGGGTCACAAAGAAATGCATATATCACTCCTTAAACTAAACAAGAGTACTATGTCGCTTTGCAAACACACGGGACAAGTTCTAGACATACTGATATGCACAGAATATCAACAAAACCTCACTCACATATTGGCACATAACTCACTTAGGGTCGGACCTATCCCGACTCTCTAGTTAAAGCAGATACGCTAAGTCACAATCAACCAATTTAAGGCACTTATAAATGAGTCAAGAATTGAGCCTAAGCGTCACAACTAAGGCACTCACCACTCTCAAGACATATGCAGTCAAGGAAAATTACTTCAAATTAGCGCTATGACTCAAGATTCTATATTCCTAAAGAAAAATAAACACACATATACATATTTACATCCCCACCCTACACTTTAAATTGTGGCATGTCCTCATGGCACACAAATAACAAGCAAGAGATAAAAGAAACTCCCCTGAATTTTTTTTTGTTTTCGAGAACTTATGAACTCTACCCCTAATTGTGAATTTATTCCTCGTTTCTGATCCTCAGAATTCTTCATAGAGCTCATTAGGACAAATTCATCTGAGGATACTTGTAAGACCCGCTCTTTTCCTTCTTTCTTGTCCTCATTTTGAGCGGTGAATTGTTCCTGTAGGATCACCCTCAACTTGTTCTTGCATTGTTTTACAGGATCAATCAAGGCATTTTCCTGCAAATCTCCAAAAATAAAATCCACGTAATTAAGGTTAGAATGAGAAAACAAAGAAGAAAGGTCGTGTGGATATTCCCCTAGCATGTCCAAGACCAATTCTTTGTCATTCTCTTCTACTAAAGGTTGTAAATGTGGAAAGGTGGATGAGGATTTGAACTCTTCGAGTATTCTTGCGGAGTGGAAAGTTCTCTCTGTGGATGCTCACCCTCTTGGATAGGCTCATTCTCACAGGGTACCTCCGCAATATATTCACCATCACAAAGCAATGAGCTTTCTGAAAGTATACTTACTATTTGACCAACTTGCATTGTTAGGTTCTTAATGGCTTCATCATTTTGTATAAATCCCTCTTCAACACTATTCATGAACTTATACATAAGCTTTTCTAAATTACCATTTTCCTCTTGAGGTGGCTGTCTCACTTCGCTTTCGTTCCATTCATAATCAGAGTATTCATTCCATCTAGAGTTAAAATCGTGCCTATATGAAACCTCATACATGTATGGTCCAGAAATAGAGTGAGACTCTTCAAAAGATGAATCATAGGAGGAATACTTACCTGCTTGACAATGAAACCATAGATGACTTCCCCTATGTTTAAAACAAATAGCAGACTTGTGATAATGTTCAGTTGCTAACTCCGCAACCATTTTCTTAGACTGGTTCTGTTCAATTGTCACATCAATTAGAGTTCAATATCAAGAATATTTTCTTCAAGTTTTTGCCCTAGCACTTGTCAAGTGCTAGAAAAAAAATATTTTGAAGAGAAGTTAACTAATAAAAAAAATAATAAGAAAAAAAACTAATTCCGGAATTAGCACCAAAAACTATTTTGAACACTATTGATTGCCAATCTCCGGCAGCAGCGCCAAATTTGACGAGCGCAAAACAAAACGCAAAAATTAATGCTCGCTAGCCAAAGATAGTATAGTAAAATTATCATCTCCACATGGATTGGATTTAAACATTGTTCAAATAACTTATGGCTTAACGCTATTCCAGATGATCAACACTGGATTTGAGGTACTAACTGTAACTGCTAAATTAATATTATGACTTATTAGACTTGACCACAGAGAATGAGAGTTGAACTAAAACGGTTAGTAAACTATATGAGAAATAAGGGCCTCGACAGGAGAGGTGCAAGATAGTTATTCGGGATTTAACTCTGTTTAAATTCACTTCCAATGTTCTAATGATTCTCACGAGTTCACTCGATGATTAGTTTAAATGCAAGGTCAAGATTCTTCTCTCGATTAAATCTGAACTCTTCAAAATAAACTAATATGAAGCACAGTGAAGATATGCAAGAACATGTTAATGGGCTAGACTTTACAAAAACGTCTCTCGAATATTCTCCTTACTTGGTTTAATCAATAATTCAAGAAGCTCTCTCGATTACTTAGAAGAATCATTAAATTAAACCAAACCAAATAATGCAGAATTAATCATCAAAATATTCCTCTTTCGATTAAATAAACTGGTGAACAGATTCTCAATCAATTCAAAGCACCATAAACGAATTCGTGCAACTAAACTAGAGTTAAATCTACAAAGAACACTCAAAATACCGTATCTGTCAAAATCCTAGGGAAGAACTACTTCATAGATATTGAGAAAGTAATCATAAATAAGAATATAGAAAACATCAAAGACAGCTTTACAATATAAACTCTCGTTTTGCACTGATTGTTTGTAAGAGAATTGATGAAATCTTGTGTCTTCAAGCTGTGGTTGCTCTCCAAAACTCTCCTAGTCGAATCCCCTTCAGAAATTGTGTTTAGAGTGTATTTATACCAAGTATGGACGGACCTGGACTATAATATTCTCTTTGAGCCGAAATAGAATAAACTGGACGAAAAATTGCACAGGCACACCGCATTGGGCGACGCTCGTGGGTCGCGTTAGTGGCCTTTTCCAGAGAATTTCAATTTGCACAAAATTGGCCAAAAACCTTTGTCCCCCATGTAGGCAGACATGCCAATTAAATGTGACTTCAAAGTCTATTTTTAATCAATAACAAGTAATATTTTACCTTATACATAATATAATTTTTCGGCCAAGGGTGGTCAGTTGACCACCCTTGGGCCAACATAGTTTCGCCCCTGCTCGACCCCCGAACTTGATCCCGATTTAATTCTTTGGGCTTCTACTCAAACTTCAAAAAATCATCCATTTTAGCTCTAAACTTCCTTCTCAACTCAAAATCACATTCTACACCGTATAACACACGTAATAAGTATAAAGTACTAAAATTAGGTTTAAATACATTCAAAGTGTAATAATTAAAATGCAAAATACATCCAAAATACGGATTCCTAGCCTACCATCATCAGCTTAACCGATACTAGGGTTCAACTCAATGGAGCTGAAAAGAGCGGTGGAAGAGGTTGATTTTTGGTAGGTAGATGTGCTTGATGTCAATAAGAAAATGGTTCTATTGCGTTTAACTGGTGCTGAACGGAGTTGGAAGTGCCGATTCAGTGGTCACTTGAGCTACAATACCTAGGATTAGCGATACTAAGTTTACTGGTGCTTTATTTGGATTCTGTCATAAGTTTTAGATTCATTTTTCATTTGAATCGAACTTTCTAATAAAAATTTTAATATAAGAACTTTGACACTCAATCATAAGCTTTATAATGTGGGCTCAACTTAACGCAACCAACCCAGCATTTGATTCTTCTTGCAATACTCTTACCCTCTAATCGGTTTCTAATAACTTTTTTCTGGTTCTTTCATAAGATGCGACCTCAGTTTATATATTACATTTTACCTAATACTAGCTAAATAATCACTTGAATTAGATCGATATCATCAATTAAAGCTTGTAATTGGTTATCATATAAACAACTATTTCTAAAAGGAATGACTAAGTAATTAAGTTATTTACTTTTTTGCTCCAGATCAAACAAAGCAATAAACTTACTTGTAAAGTAAAATATGACATACATTTATGTTAATTTAGAGGATCTGAGTGCTATAGCAATTTACCACTTAAACTCAACATACATATCCTCTAAACGTTAGAATTCTGAAAATAATATTATTATACAGTATTTATCTAATTCCGACAAAAGTGCAGTATTCCTAAGACTGATATAGTATCACTCGCTCGTTTCATTTGTTTGGTAGTGTGTCAACAAGTAAGATTATTCAACATAATGGCCGCATTTTGCCTTTTTGATCTGCTATAATTGGTAACTGCAGAATAGCTCGCGACCCCCCGAAATTGGCGAGTTTTATTCAATTTACATCTGAACTGTACATCGGCTTAATTACTCTCTGAACTAGGTAATTTGAAGTCTCGACCCCTGGACGTTGAAGTGACAAAGAGCGTGAAAACACTCTCTTTTAGACGCGTGAGAGGGGAGAAAAACAAAAATCAGATGCCGAGTAGGATATTTTCCGGCTATTAATTGTCATATAATCTAATACAATAATTTATTATTCTAATTGTATTTCTCCTTAATATACGTTGCATATTGTATCCCAATTGAACTTTTCTTCCTCTTAGATACGATGTCAATTTATTTTAATTATGTATTTTTTTTCAGGTCAATCTGCAAAACTTCATTGAAACTCTATTTTTTTAGCCAAATAAAAAGAAGGCTTAGCCAAAGTAATAGAGTTCAACGGTGTATTTTCTAGAGAAGAAATAAAAAATATGTTCTTCTTTTCATACAATAGTTATTTACTTTTTTGGGGTCAAATTTGTAAATCATTTGGTTGGAATTTCCTTATTTTTAGCCAAAATAATGGAGTTTCAACTTGCATATCTCTTTTTATTCTTCTTATTATGCAATGATTATTTATTCTAATTACGTATTTCTTTTTTTTTAATAATTTGATTAGAATTTAATCGGTTTCTAACTTCTTTTCTTCAATTCATAAAAGGAGGCACGAAGCTAGCGTGTTTTTATAAAATTACTTATCTATGTATTCCACCCCTTCCTCTTTTGTGAAACTGCAACTATTACTAAAAAATGCAATTTCCGGTTGAATCATATTACCTAATACGTACTAGCTAGCTAATCAGTGGAATTAGATCCATTTCAATTAAAATTGGTGATTGGTTATCATATAAGCAAATTACTTCTAAAAGGAATGCCAATAGATTACTTCAATAAGGTTACTTCTTTAAATACATACTTAAGTAATTGTAAGCAATATCTAAATTAAATAAGTAAGTAATTAAGTTATTTACTTTTTAAAACCATTCAAACAAAGTAATAAACTTATATGTAAAATTAAATTATAACCCGTACATTTATTTTCGAAGATCTGAGAACCATAACATTCTATCACTTAATTAAACTCACCATTGTCTAAACGTTAGAGTCCTGAAAAAATAATTGTAATTAATACAGCATTTATCTAATTCCGACAAAAAAAGTGTTGTATTTCTAAGACTAATATTATCACTTTCTCGTTTTATTTGTTTGGTGGTGGACCTAGCAATAAAGAAGATTATTCTTGATACATACATGAAATCAGATTTTATTTAAAGAAGAAAGAGTAACAATTTTTAATCACTTAACTACAAATCTCGAAAAATGTAAGCAACTTTTCATTCAATTTATTGGTGGAAATTCAAAAAAAAAAAAAAAAATGATAAGTAATCTGTGTCCCAGTGACTGATGAGAGAGATAGTAAAAATAGTAAGTACGTCAAAACATTTGAACAGAAATAACCGTTAGAACCCAAAGTAAATCTAATACACAAAATCTCGTTTAAATTTTGTCTTCCTACCTCTTCTTAACAATGGCGCCTCTTCGAAATGTTACTTCATCATCAATAGTCACAATAGTAACGCTTCATCTCTTTATCTATATTAAACTCTGCATCCAAAATCCATTTTTCATATCAAAAGGAAAAGGGTAAAGTAAAAAATCAAAGATTACAAATGGATCGTCTTTGTTCTTCATTACCCCCTCTATACGATCACCTTTTTTCTCCAATCTCAGATGAAGATTTCAAACTCTTTTACTCAACTGATCGCAGACTTTACGCGAAATTGATCTACCCTTTAGGTCGTGACCCTACTGAATCCATGCAAATCATGGCATTTTTCCAATGGCTTGAAGTAGTTGGGAAGGACTGGTCCTTTATGAGGAAGATTTATGATTTTCCATTCCCGTTGTTGAACGTGGCCGCGGAGGAGGCCTTAACGTGCCTAAAATGTGTGGAGGATGACAACTACAGTACTGAAAATGCTTCTCAGGAAATATTCTTGATTCCAAAATTGTTGAACGCCAAATTCACTCTCAAATACATTCATGAGAATCGGGCAAGCGCCATTCATGGGGTCTCCAAATTCTTTAAAACAGTTTGCCTTAGGGCTTTTGATGATATAGTGCAACATCCAAAGTATTTTACTAGAGAAAATTTGGTTTCACCAAATGTTTTAGAAGAAATAGGAAGTAGTAGTAGAATAGTGCCAATTATCAACCCTAGTCATCATGTCCCAAGTCATGTTGGCGGTGTTTTTTTGGAGTCTGTGCACAGTCATGAGAACAAGGAAGAAATGGGAACTAACAGTACAAGAATGATGCCAATTCTCAACCCTAGCCATGTCCCAAGTGGTGGTGGTGGTGGTGGTATTTTTTTAGAGCCTATGCATAGTGAGAACATTGAAGAAATAGGAAGGGCTACTAATAGAATGGTGCCAATTAACCCTAGTAGCCATGTCCCAAGTGGTAGTGGTGTTGTTTTAGGTTTGCCTCTTTTGGTTCCTACTAATCAAATACAATATATGCCACAACCTTTTCTTGGAGGAAACTTGAATTTGCCTAATTATGGACTTTTCTCTCATGTGAATGCTTCAAATATTGGAAGCGGAATTCATCAAATGTTGCCTAATTATCATCATGAATTTGGTGCACATGAGGAAGGCGCCCTACCGGCTATGCACAAAGATATAGCAGAATTGTTGAAGAACAGTTTGAAAATTCATGCTGAAGAAGAGAAAGAAGTCCCTCCTGATGCTAGGACTGTGTTTTTGACTTTCTCCAAAGGCTATCCAATTACTGAAACTGAAGTCGTAGAGTTCTTCACCAGGTACTATCTCTTTCCTTTTTTTTCCCTCTTCTGAATAATTTTCTTTAGATTTGGTTCCCCTATTCTTTCTTTTTTTTATTTATTTATTTATTTATTTATTTATTTATAGTGGTTATCAACTAGTACTTAGATGAATCTTAATACGAGATTTTTCACCTTTGCATCTCAAAACATTAAGTGTCAATCTTGTAAAACACTTAACTTGATTGATCTCCCTACCACAACCGAAGAACTCATTAAATTTGGCAAGAAAAAGATGCACCTATCCCTCTTTTAAGGTTTAAATCCATGAAAAACACTAGAGGCTCACTACATATTTTAGCGCATCCTTTTAAAATTAATAGGATGGGTACAACCATTCTGCCGATCGAACAATCTTAAAGAGGCAAAGCAACATGGCCACATGAAGGGGTTTCTATTAAGAATTTATCTCGTATACACTGAATTTTTACACGATTAGTGTTAATATAACATTTATACCTTCTCGGCCTTTTGGTTAAGATCATGTATCTGTTCAGTTTAATATTTTATGCGTGGGTCATCGGTCACGTGATGTTAACTCAATTTTTCTTGGGAAAGTCCACCACGGTAGCTTGCTATCGGGGCTTTCAAGTGTCGTCTTGGTGTTGCATTATAGCCTTGGCCCATCACATCCCACATAAAAAAAAAAATTTAAAAAAAGCTATAGAAGGTTACTTGTCTTAATTTTCAGGTTAATAAAAACTTTACACAGTTAGTATGTGCGGAAACTAAAATATTTCTTGAAAGAGTTTTTCTCGTTAAGTCACTTATCATTTGATCCATTTAATATATTAAGCTTAATTAATACTTGGTGATGGCTGGTAGGAAATTTGGGGAGGATATTGAAGCTATTTACATGCAAGAGGTTTCGGATGATGAGCAACCACTGTACGCACGCCTTGTAACTCGCTCTCTTGCTGCGCTTGAGGCTATTGTAGATGGTGGAAAGGCTAAGTACAACATCAATGGGAAGCATGTGTGGGCACGAAAATATGTGAAAAAGACAAATCCAAAGAACCAGCTTTCGCAATTTGAGCTTTATGAGGGACAAACCAGTTCACCAGTTGCATCCACTTCAGAGCTCTCTTAGATGCGCAGTCCGCTTTATATGTGCTTAATTACTTGATGTGTGGGTTGTTGTTGTTTTACTAAAAGGTGTCATGTTTTTATATTATTATATTTACTAGGATGTTTCGTGAATTTCAGTTTGATTATAATTTTTGCTTAAACTGGATATTTTGTTGTGTTCAAGATTTGAATAATATATAAGAACTTCTCTGTTGTTAGAAAGATTGTCCTTTTATGTTTAACCCAAGATTTTAAGTTTTCTCACTATCAGTGTAAAAAACATTTACACTATCATATAATCTTTACCTATTTTATCTAGCAGGGGTAACTTGCTTTATTTACAAGATATAAATCTCACTTTTTAAAAAGGTTTATTTATAAGAACTTTGTTCGTAGTATGACGATGTATATATATAACTAGTTTTTACACACGTACATTGTACACGTGTATCCCATGCCTACTAGTATAAACATTTTGATAATAGTACAACTAAATTATATGATGTTTACTGTCATCGTAAAACACAAAGCTACTGGAAATTGCTTGAATGTGAAAGAATAGCTTCATATTCAAAATCATGAAAGTGATTGGATTTTAGGGGGAAAATATCTTTCTTGTAGTAATTTTTTGTACTTCAATCACATTATAATTTGCAATTGTACGCAATCAATTTTGTATTTTTAAACCTTTTTTTCTCGGATTAAAATTGGTGTAATCTTTTCTCATTTGGTTATAATTAGCTTTTCGGTTTACCATTATGTATTTTTTATTTAAATTGTTAGTATTGTTATAAAATTCAATGGGACAAAGTAATGTTGTTCGAACAATTTTAATTTCGCAATTTTTTTAATATATCAATTATTAAGCTTGATGAATTCCTTATTTTCTATATTGCACAACACATAATTTACATTCGAATATGAATAATGTTGGCTATAGTTGCAAACACCTCATGTTTCTTCCATCTCTTTAAAAAACTTAACCTCCTTTGCATAAACTTCATACATATCAACAAGCTATTATCGAGTAAAAGTAGCATTTTATAGTTACTTGCATATCTCTTCCTTAGGATGTCTGAATCATTGCCAGATTATTCATGATATACATCTGCAAAGAAGCCATAGGCAATTTTAATAGATATATTAACAGTTATTGAAATAAAAATTAATTAAACTATATAAACTTTTGTTGTATGTACATGTAACCTTTGGTTAATTTAAAAATTATGACTCCTTTTATTTGTCAATTTAACAAAAGAAAGTTAGTTGAACTCTACAAATATAATTGTATTACGAAAGTTAGTACAATAATCACATGTCTAATTTTAGTTGTTTGGTGTTTTAATACTTTATAAGAAATGTAATTCTCTATCAACTCAAAGAAAATAATATCTTCTAATTTTCAAATTTAATTTTGAAACTTACGAAAAAGATATGCTAAAAATAATGAACTTTAAAGCATAATCTAAAAA
The DNA here is from genome assembly GCA_002018475.1 of Nicotiana obtusifolia. Classification (NCBI taxonomy): domain Eukaryota; kingdom Viridiplantae; phylum Streptophyta; class Magnoliopsida; order Solanales; family Solanaceae; genus Nicotiana; species Nicotiana obtusifolia. The sequence continues at coordinate 11,556 of MCJB01047727.1, read as the reverse complement.
AAGATTCCAAAGTGGCAAAGAGATCAATTTCTCAATCTCCCTACCTAGAAGGGAAAACCAAAATCTAGCTCCACATAATTTGAAAATGAATACGTACCTTTGCCTCTCTATATTATCATATTTAAAAAATTAAAAAATTATAAAAAATTATTTAAAAAAAAAAAAAAGCAAGGCTATTCTTAGGCTGGAAACTTCAATCCTTACTAAAAGAAGTTTTTTGTTTCATTTTAGTCAGACCTTTAAAAAGAGTTTTTAAATACAGCATACTTTTTAAAATTCCTACAACTATATTTTTTATTCTTTTTGCCAAGTGGATTTAAAAGACATGGAAGCAACATTGCAAACAACTTCCTGGTATAATTTAAATATTCTTAAAATGTTAAATTACTTGCAACTCCATGAGAGATCGAGTAATAAGTGCAGTACAAAAAAGATAAATATAAAAGTCACGACATTATCAAAAATGAAGAATATGTTTAACATACAAACTGAGAATAGCCAGTTTGACATAAAGCAATTGGTTGAGCTACGCAGAAGATAAATAATAGAAAAATATAAAAGTCTAAAAGATAGACCAAATTTCTTGAAATCCAACATAATAATAACAAAGGGAAAAAAAAGCCTTTGCACAACTTTGTGCATATGAGAAAAGAGATTCATTTTACCAATAATAGGTACCTTCACGGCAAATGAAAAGAGCAGAAAAGCCAAAGAGTAATGCCTTCTTATGAACAATTTGTTTTAACCCATGAATAAAGCTTTGACATAAAAGGTCTAAAGGATAATTGTAGAATATATAAAGTGGAGAGGCAATTTATTATGCATTTTGTAATATGATTCAAAGTATGTGAAACGAAGTGAACGGATGATTTTAGTGGTGGAAGCTAAAGGACATGGATTAAAACTAATTAATAGCAGAGGGTACAAGGTTTCTTACTTTGTATTCAATTTTAGCATAATTGAACTTATCTATTTAATAGAAATTTGTTTTTAAATTTTTTGGGAAGGACAAATGGCCAATCAATTTTAAATGGGTATTCAACTTTGACTTAGTGACTTCCCACTTATAATATAGTATTATAATTTAATCAAACTAAGAAACATCATCAATTGTGTTTCAAGCACCTAATTAACCTAAACGAGGGACTATGTATATATGCTTTGTAGAGCATTTAGCAGGCACTTCTGTAATGGTGGAAATTGATTCGCAATATACACCACAAATACTAAGTTTAACTCTCGCCTACAACCTATAAATGAAGTCATGCCATTTCAAAAAGTTACCTGGCCACCTTTAGTTTCAAGCCTAAGATGGATTGTTAGACGATTCAAGGAGGTAGCAACAAATCATCTTCAAATTGAAAACAGAGGGAGAGAGCGAGAGGAGCTATTTCGCATAAATAGAAAAAGTGCCGAAACGAGAGTGAAATGGAAATTTTAAACGAGTCTTAGCTAGTCTCCACTGATTGTTAGTTACAAGTTCTACTACACCCTAATTGACATTTGCTGGTATATATTTAGAAGCTGATTCAAAAATCTAAAATGCCCTGTGAAAAGGTGTCACCCATTCTTTTAGGTTATCTAAAGGATACGTGAAAGGGTAAATACGTAGGAATTGATCACTTTGAATTTCTTCCACTCTTTATCATTTCACTTCCTTCCAAAATCTCGTGTTAGTGCTTTCTTGATTCCTAAAAAATGAGAGAATTAAGAGTTCTTCAGTACTTCTATTTAAACGTACATTGGAAGAGTTTTGAGTGGTCCGTTGTATCTTGGGAGCATGGGCGGATCTACATTATAGGTTATGGTGCTTGAGCATCCATTACTTATGAAACCAAACATTATTTGTATTTATTACAAAAACTAGAAAATTTATACAAATATATTAACCGAACACCCAGTTCTAATAGCAATTTTGAGATGAAAAATAGTTAAGCATCCATGATTTAAAAATTCTGAATAAGCCGCTGCTTGAGAGTATTGCACCTAGGTAACGCACAAAAATCTACCTTGAAGTCAACGACTAAACCCATTGTTTTCACATCCGAAACTCTTAAGTCTTATCGTTATTGATATGGTTGCAGCTTGTTTAAATGCGCTTCTTATTTGTGCCCTGTCTCTAATATTATTCCAACGACATTAATGTGCCTAGTCATATTTGGATGTGTCATAATTGAAATGATTTTCATTTAATTCGAGTGTACATGATCTTAATACTCGAATATACCTTGCATAAATGGTGAACTGAGCTGAAAATGAGTGACTTCCTTTTTTGTAAGTACACAATTTAGTGAAAAAGAGTTTTAATGTTTTAGAGACATTTTAATACTTTAGGCATAGAATAACACTTCCAAGTCCTCTGACTCACCGTTTGAAAAGGCTATCAGGTCTGACCATATATATAAACATGAGGACCTCAATTAGCTAGTTGGGGTTTATATCACCCGGACAAGTATATTGAGGGCGTTAGGGTTCATCCAAATGTTAAGTAGGTAAACACTACACATTAGATTAGAGGGGTGTCATGATATCCGGTGGGGGAGACACCAGACATCACTTCGCAAAAACAAAACAAAAAAAAAAACAAAGAAAAGAAAAGAAGAACTTTCTAATATATTTGTTTAATTAATATGGCCCAATTTCTCTTCTTTCTTTTTAATTTCAGCTTTCCTTTTTTTTTTTATTAAGGGTCCAGAAGGCTAAAATGTGAGGGAGAAGGAAGCCGAAACTCTAATCGACCTGGACACATAAAGAATTCTCGACGTCTCCCAGTTTGTTAATCAATAGAAGATATTCACGGATTACTTCCTTTCTACACAAGAACAGAACAAGTTGACTAGTCCATTCAACATCCGAAGGACTCTTACCGCTAGAATGATCGATTCCATCCGCTTTCGTGTGAACTGAACTCTTGGACTAGCTGAAAGGGAAAGGAGAAATTGTATAAGGTACTTTTCACTCGTTTATGGGACCAGCGTCAAAGGAAAGGATTATTGCACTCTCTTGCTTGAATGAATCGGCATTTGTAGATGCTTGTTCATTCGGGATTCTTCTATCTCCCACGATTCTGCTAGTTTAGAACAAAGGAGAAGGACAGGTTCGCTGGGTTAGAAAATCGAGAACTAAAAAATCTCCCCAAGTAGGATTCGAACCTACGACCAATCGGTTAATAGTTGAATCGGACGCTTAACCCCCTGCCCCCAACTGGGGAGAGGGGGGTCACACTTTAACTTCCTGCCTTGACCTAGGCCTCACATCGATCGTTCTGTCCACTGAACTCATCAATCAACCTTGATCTAATGTGCACATACACACATTACCACATGAAAATAATACAAAGTATATATATATATATATATATATATATATATATA
>MCJB01047716.1:31262-55024 GCA_002018475.1 Nicotiana obtusifolia | reverse complement strand
GGGGGGGGGGGGGGGGGGGGATTATGGGGTGCAAAGAGCCGTTTTTGGCCATTGCCCAACGGCTATTTCATCAATATAGCCGTTGGCAACGGGTATATTTAAAGAGGAAGAAGCTGCCTTCAATTTTGGTCTGGTCCGGTCCGGTCCGGCCCCCAAATAGTACCGGTTCGTCCGGTTTTAAATCCCTAGGCTGTATCGTGACCGGACCCCAAACCCCCCTCGCGTATTTGGTCCGGTTCTAACCGGTCCGGGCCGGTTTCCGGCCCCGAACCGGTCCGGGCCGGTTAGAACCGGACCATTAGCCAGTCTTAAGAACAACTGTATTGTAACAAAGGGGTTGCATAACAATATATTGTCTATTTTCATATGGCATGATCAGTTTTTAGTGTTCGTAACTTTAAGTACAATATTATATGATTTTATATTTAAAATTTGTAGATAGTGATGATAACAGTTTATACTTTTGTTATTCGAGAAATATTTAAGTTGTTTCTAGTTTCGTATGCATAGTCTATATTTTTTTGTGAGTTTCCTATGTTCTTCCACGTCAAAGTGCTATAGAAACAGTAAGATTGATGAGCCGAAGTTATAGGGGCTAGTTGCCGGCCCTCAGTGTGATAAATCTGATGCACAACTAACTCTATTTTTTGGTGACCTCGTCTGATTCTTTCAACAATTTATGAAGCAACTACAACAGGCTTGAAAACAATGAGTATCACTCAAATTAACAGCTGTTGAGATTGGCAGTTGATCGGAATATGCTATCTATCCAGATTTGAACTGTTACAGATGGTTATCGATCGTATGGTTACTGATCGTGCCTAGGTTTAGATAGCATAGGTTTAGATAAAATCTGAAATTTAAGGCAAGTGGGATATAAACGTGTGTATCCACGTTCACATATAAAAATCAGTTAATACTTGTTAAAAAATAAAATAACCTGAAACTTTTAGTTCTATTTTTTTTTTTTTTTTAACAAGTTATAAGTTTTTATTCATAATGAAAGCAGACCGCAAAGGAAAAGTACAAGTAAGGGAGCAAAAGCTCGAGTAGTGTCTCTTATATGCAAGCAAACACATATCGAGCTAAATCTTACCTTACAAATTCTATTTATGCGAAACTTTTAGTTCGCAAAAATAGATATCGAATTTTGTAGGAGATTTTTCTCCAAACAGAGGTCTAAAAAAGGAGCCCTTCTGAAACGTGTATATCGAAATAAGCTTTAAAATGCTTTTGCGTCTTAAAAAATAAAAATAACTTGATATTTTTAATTCACTCACAAAACTATTTTGTATGAGATTTTTTCCACAATAATTTTGTAGTTTCTATTTTGTTGGAGTTTGTGTCCTAAAGTGCCAAATATCTTATTGTGATGATGCCACTTATCAAAAAATAGTGACTTTTGCCTCTCCTTTTTATTAATAGATTGATGGTAAAATTAGGTGGGAAGAACATCTAAAGGTGGCTTTATTCTTTGAATATTTCCTCTATAACTGAGATATTACAATGAATGCTTCCAACAATGCACAACTAAAACCAGAGCAGGCTCTTTTCACTTACTCAAAGGGCAATCAGTGCCCAAAAGGACCACAAACAGTCACGGTCCAGCTTGTTATTCAGTCAATATTCACCTACAAGAATCCAAAATATAAATCATCTGCAAAAACTAGATACGATAATCTGCAAATGATACAGATACCTGACAAAATATACATAAACTCAGACATGTTGCATAGCAGGATAAGTTACCTGCTACATTTCTTTGCTGTCAATAGTATCTTAAATGTACCTCATACATATACTTCAGTCAAAACGCAGATCCTGATAAATTATTACTGTATAATACATTGATGTAACACTCATATTAATGAAATTTACTGAATGGTGAAAGTGGTATATTGAATTTCTTAGGTGGTTCAGAAGGGCAAATTTCTTCAATCAGAATAAAGGTTTATTGAGAAAAAGTGAAAGTTTTAGTTGGTTTTTGAACTTTCACCTTATTTGTGAGGATTCTTGTAATTCCCTCCCCATTTGGCCTTCTCCTTCCCAGTGGCGAAGTCACATAGTTATAAGGGTGGTCAACTGATCAGTCTTCGTTGAAAAATTATACAGTTTATATAGGTAAAATATTACATTTTAGAACTATATATAACACATATTGAACACCCTTTATCGAAATTTTTTTTCACTTCTTTTAAATTTGAACACCCTTAAAAATTTTTCTAGCTCCGCCACTTCCCCAACCCCTATATATAATTTATTCCTTTAACAGTTGGAACTTGCAAATTCTTGAGGTGCTAGTCCCCCAAAGAAAGGAATGCAACTTTTGTAGCCTTTTTTTTCTATGTTTTATTAATTACGACTGAGCTCATGATCATGTCTTAAATATAATCACACGATTTTCAACTGATGTAGTCTGTATGCATGATTTATCTATGAAATTTTATGTTTAAGCTTCATTATTAGAATGCAATCGAAGTAAGATTGACATGATATTTATGTTAATTATGACTGTTGTTCCATATGGGCCGTATTTACAATTAAGAAGGTGATCATCTTTCAACAGTTGACAGCGTTTACCTAAAGCCCACACATACTGGTATGAGATAGACTAAATCATATTAATTACGGATTAGGGTTTCATATGAGATCATATTATTACATATTAAGCAAAAAAAGAAAAAGTTACATAATCAAGTTAATTCAAATACTACTCCAATATACGAGGCAAGTTATTTAAAATGGGTAGGAATCATTTATTTTCCTCTCGCTTGTTTGTCTGAAAAATAAAACATATCCTTCACATTTAACTTGTTCACATCCTCCTCATCTTTAACATTTTCCACCAATTGTTAAAATATTACTATCTTATAATTAGATAAAATAGAGCGTAAATTGTCGTGTTTACTTGTGAACAATTCCATCACAAGACGCCCATAATCAACAAAGAAAAATCTTAAAACAAAAAACATTTGAGAGTTAATTCATGCTATTGAGATTTCTCCTTTCCAAACATTTTTTAAGGCTGCTATCATTTGCAAAGATAAATAACGGTATAATCAAGTTTTGTTCACGTAAATTATTAGTAAGTCAAACCCTAAAACAAACAAATGATTCTTCCTATATTTTACTCCATTTTTTTTGGTCATATTATCCATAAGATATTGCATTAGAAGTAAAAGCGGACCCAAGATTTTAACGCGTCGGGGACACAATTATTTTTTTTCTGGGGTCAACAGGTTGGGTAAGAAAATTTGAGCAAATTAAACTATTCAACCAGTGTCTCCTAAAGACTTTTAGTGTTCAGGGTATCAAGTTATTTATATAATCATTTTCAAGATATACAAATATACAAAAATACACTATGTAGCTAAGTAGAAAGTTCTTTATATATATAAAGCTAAGTAGAAAATTCTTTTTAAGAATGCCTGCACATGGGAGGCTCTATACTAGAGATAGGTTGGTCAAGTGGGGGGTGACTACCAACCAACGTATGTCCTCAGTGTGATCAAGATGATGAGTGCATATCACATGTTTTCATATATGAGGTGTCCGCAACAATATGGAAGAAGCTGCTCATGTGGTTAGGAATAAGAAGACCTCCAATGAACTGAGAGGACGAGCTACAATGCGCTACACGATATGCTAGGGGGGTAGGAGTCCTAAAGCTGAAGTTTTCAGAATGATGCTAGCTGCTGCAGTATACCATGTGTGGAGGAAAAGGAACTATAGAGTTTTTCCAGGCATAAAGCAAAATACTGAGATTCTAACTAGACAGATTATCCAGGAGATCCATTACAAAGGTGCTATGAAAATACAAATTGCAAAGTGGCTTGAGGGGTTCAATAGTTACCCACAGTAATTTGGTTTTTGAGTAGTTTTTGTTTGTTTGGCTTGTTGTTTCTTTTGAGCTATATATGACCGACTATTGGGACATTATGTCCAACAAGCATTTTTTTTTTACACTGTACATATATTTTAATTGGTAATAAAGTTAACTAGTTACGAAAAATAAAATTCTTTATATATATATATATCAAAAATTCTAACTTCGCTACCACCGTTAATGACCGCTCGATGTTACATGTAGGTACGCATAATTTGGCTGCCAAGTGCCAATGGTGGTACCACATATGATAAGAAACTTTATCTCTGGAACTTTTGTTACAGCCACTCTTTCCCTTTGCATGCCTGGGATCGTTACACCTAAAACTGCCCCGACTTTCCCCTACCAAAAAGAATTGGAGCAAGAAGAAAGATAAGGACAAAACATCAAAAGAAGAAAAACAAGTTATACTTTGGTTAGCATGTTGAAGCATAGAATAACATGCAATTCACAATGCCTACCTTATCTTTTGCCTTACTTTCCCAGCCATAATAACAACTCAATTAAAACTGCTGTCACCTTTAGCTCTTCCTCCTCTATCACTGCTCGGAAATCGAGCGTCGAACGGTCTCTAGCATCCGTATTTTGCCGTGTAAGGAGGAGAGCTATATACGATAATGATGACGACGAAGAAGAAGATGATCAAGAATATGGACACAATACAGAAATAGCAATGTTAGAGTTTTATAGTCAATCAGTGAGAAATGAAGCTCTTCTTGTGAAAGCTATTGTGAATGAGGAAGAAGTGGAAGTTTTGATATTCAAAGGGTTTTCTTCTTGTTTGAGTTATGGGACTTGTCCAGATCCATCAAAAAGTGTGCTTCCAGCTAGGGCAGTGATCAAATGTATAGACAGAATAAAAGGACCTTTTGACCCTTCTAACATCGAATATTTGGAGAAAGGATTAACTGTGGAGGACATCAAGGCTAGGGTTCTCCCAATGGCAAATTAGGTATGTTCGTAAAAGCGAATCCAGAATTTGAATTTTATGGGTTTAATATTTAAGGTTATGGGATTCATATGTGAGTACTATTTATTATAATTTTCGTAGTTCTTTACCTATACTATTATGTTCTGCGTTGAAAATACTGTACTGAAGTCAGATAAACCCCGGTCCCCGGACCATTACATTAGCTTGCCCCCTGCTGCCTAGGGAAAGTTCAAATTCAATTTGCAGTTTTTGTATCATATACATGCCTAAATTTGACACTAACATATAGTATATGTTTTTAAAGTAACCTTGTTGCATTTTGGATATATGTAGTTTATCATACCTTTAGAGATTTTATCTTTGTTCTATTAGGATTTTCTTTTTCTTGTGGCACTCTATTGTCTACAGACTACACTTATGAAAAGCTGCATCATGTTGCCATCTAGGCACTTTCTAATCTAAAAATTCTAAGAAATATGCTAGTTGATCGTATATAAATTAGCTATTCTAAGATAAAATTAACATTTATGTACTCGAGGCAATTTTCAAAGCTGTAAAACTCTGTAAAATCCCACAAGAAATATACTAAAATTGAATAAATATGAACAGAAATAGCAGTGAATCAAGGATGGATGAACCACCAAAGAGTATGGTGAGATAAATGTCTTCACTTATTCTTAATTAGATGTCTTGGTCCTTATAATGGAAAAGGTACATAAAGAAAACAAATCTAATTTTCCTTGAGGATCTTCCTAAACTTGTACTTCCTTCTATAACTGTAGTACTAGTGTTATCCTCGTGTTCTCTATTTTTAGATCAATATTATTATTTGATATTTTTTTTGCTTCGTTTTTTAATTTTTTAACTGTTATTACTATTTCGCCTTTTGTAATTATTTGTTATAATTGCTGTGACTTTGCTTTATTGAGTCGAGGGTACTCTTTCGGAAACAGTCTCTTTACCTTCACAAGTTAAGAGTAAAATCTGCATACATATATTATACTTTTCAAATTATAGGAATATACTGAATATGTTGTTATTGTTGATTCAACACTGCCTTTAAAGTCATGGAGGCAGTGGATTCTTGATTTTTTCTGCTGAGATTCTTTTTCCATGTTAGCTTTTGTTTTGATATTCTTTTTCTGGAAAATGTAAGGCCACTTTGTTTGATTTCTCACTTATTATATATGGCTTGTTGTCACGTTGTCTCCTTTAGCACTACTCTATCATCATTCAGCCAATATTGACCCACAACTACCACATTTTTGGTCTTGATTTTCTAATTTTTTTTCCACAAGCACACACAGTAATTAATTTCATTTTTTATTTTTCTCCTTCTCGCTGGTGTTAGATATATCATGTAGAATAATTATTTTTGGTAGAATAATAATTTCATTCCACTAGATGTGTTTATATAATAATTTTCTTGTATATGCCCTTAAGAGGGTAAGGGATAAAGTTCTAACAAAGGTTGGACAATAATAGAATAAAGTTTGCGGTAATTATATATTATCCCAAAAGTTTTATTTATATTAAAAAACACATTTTTTTCTCCTCATATCCTATTTGTGTGATTATACTGAATTATTATTTGTTATTATCGTCGTCGTCGTTGTCGTTGTCGTATATCATCAAACTGTTGAATTCATCACAACAATGCCTCTGTGATACCATGAAAGAAAGAACAGCTGAGGTGCATAGGCTTGCTTGTGAAGCTAATTTTTTATTTATGTCCATAGAATCAAAGAACTTCTGAATTTACAGGGAATTCATTTTCCAATAATAGCAATTTCATCTTTTAGAAAAAGTTGAAAAAGAATGGACATCAGACATGAATTCACATTTGCTTTTCGCTGACTGACATTCTAAATTGCTATCTCAAATAACCAAATCAGGAGTCACTGCAGGGAGCAAATAGTTGCAAATTATAAGTGAAGGATCTTCATTAAAGCAACAGATGAAAATACGTGTATTTCTTTATTGAAAACGTCACAGAATAAAATGAATAGTATGTATGCAGATATTATTTCTGCACTAAAGAATTGAAAAATTATTTCTAATAGACCCTTGGCTTAATAGTTGATGATATAAATACTATTATTCACGAGCCAAATAAGAAATAAGAGGCTTACATATCATGTTGAATACGTTTTAAAATTGTCAATATTCTGTTGTGAATCAATCAATTGCGACCCTTTCAGATTGCTAGAAATAGAGTTTTCAAGAAATTAATTATCATACATGTTAATGGGAGACACTGGAATTTTGTATTCACAATTTCTTTGCATGTGTATGGATTTAATCTAAATGGAAAACAAAAAGTGAATATTTTAATGATGAAACATTGTTGGAGATGCTATGCCGAAGTATAGTCAATTAAAGACAATAACTTATGTTCTATACTCTGAATATATATATTTTGGAATAATCCTCATGGAATACATACTATTGTAAACTCTTTTTATTTATTTCTTTTAATTTTTTGATTACATGAATATTATTTCAATCTTGCATTATTAAAGTTATAGATAAAATTTTGATAAGTGAATATATGTTTACTAAAAATTAAAAAAAAATAACAAACATATGATCTATTAAAGTGATCTTATGGGAGATTTTTTTTAGTAACACGTAATAGTTTATTTTCTTAGTCGTCTATCAATAATTTTTGGTTGATGTACGCTTTCAGGGTTAATCAAATTTAATAATTAAACATAAAAATTAATATAATACCTAAATAATGATATGTTCTATGTAATTTTAAATTATCGAAATTCCACTTCAAATTCGAAAAACATATAATAAATCTTGACATATGAATATGAAAGAACAAAGAGATGATTGACGCATTTCAATAACACATAATAAGAAAGTGATACAATCTATTATTTAAAGTAAATAAAAATGAATGCACTTTATAGTTCTATTAAATATTATATCCCATGAGAGGATCTCAAATATTTCTAGACATTTTTAAATAAAATTCTATATAAAGTCTTAAAATTATATATTTATATGTCGGTTAGGTTCGAGTGTTTTTACTCAATACCAAATCAAATCAAACCAAACCTAGTCGGATTTTTTAATCGGTTTGATTTGACTTCTCGGTAATGCTATTTTCCGGTTCGATTTGTACACCCCTACTCTTGGTTACTGAAATTTCTATATTATTTTCACTAAAATAAAGATCATGAAAATAACAAAGGATGAGAAATATAACCGCGCACTAATTATAATAAAGGATTCTCAGCAGATGTCCATAATCAAGAAAATATAACTGAAAAAAAAAACATTTAACCATTATTCATAATGTCATACAATCGAGAATTCTTGTGGAGGGACTAGAACTACCATTATTTCCTCGTGCAGTCTCAAAGTTTTTGAATTTTTTCAATAAATCCAAGCATTATTTCAAGGCTGTTATCATCTGCAAACAAACAATAAAGGTATAATCTAAGTCTAATTCCAGTAGATAATTACAAACTAAATAGATGAAAATAAGTAGCAAGTTAAAGTCTAAGACAAGAAAACGTACGATTCTTCCTACATTTTACTCTGATTGTTGAAGAGTTAGTTTTTTGAGTAAAAATAAATTCGCAATGTTAATAATTACTGATCAAGAAATTACTTCGAAGAAAGTGTTATGTTTGATTTTTAAACCAAGTAGATAGTAAATTCCAAAACAAAAACTGCACCAAGCTACTCACCTAGTTTGGGTATGGTATGGCCTTTAGAATGATGAATCACTTGTGGATCTACAAAACACTCCAGCAGAATTTCACCATCTTTTTTCTGGAAATCTGTCTCTCCTTCAAAAAGAAAAATGAATACACTTATATTAATTGTTGACTTATTTTGAGCACCCATCAACAGGGGTTGTGGTAGAGTGGTAATTATTTCTTTAACCTTCACTAAAAGTTTCGGGTTCGAGCAGTGGCAGGATTATACTATACCGAGGGGTTACTGGCACCTGTAAAGTTCACTAAAATTCTATTTTTACATGTTTGTGTTCTTAGAAAATAGTAATATATTAGTAGTGGACACCTATATACAAAGTAAATTTTGGTTAAATCTAAAAGTGCACTCTTGACCTTCAAATCATGAGTTCGAGTCCTGAGTATAGAGTCAGTCGCCTTTGTTAGGGAGTATTTTATCCCATAATATGAGACTTCTCGATGCGAATCCAAATTTAATCGGGTCCCAATGTGAATAACGGGCCAGGTGGAAAACAAAAAGAAGTCATTTTGAGTACCTAATGTGTGGACTAATATACACATGAGACTAATGTTAACTAATCTATTTGCCCAAAAAATAATCTGACTTTTATAGTGAATGACCGACATATAGAAATATTTATAGAGAGGTTCAACCGTAGTTAAAAAAACAAATTATAACGTGAAAGTACCTAAGAAGTGAAGGGATGGGCAGTTGATAGGAGATGAAAATGCCTTGGCAACCAATTGTGGTACCCCATATGTAGGCCCTCCGAATTTAGCCCCTGATATTATGATAAGAAACTTTATCTCTGGAACTTTTGTTAGAGCCACTCTTTCCCTTTGCATTCCTGGTATTGCTGCACCTAAAACTGCTCCCTATATTTCACCCAACAACCAAAAAAACAAAAAACAAAAATTAAAAAAAGAGGAAAGAGAAAACTTCTGAGGAAGGTTAAAAATAACACAAAGAAAATGGTAATAAGGCTTACTTGTGAGAAACCAAGAATACCATCAAAAGGTCCGTGCTTTGACATAAAATTTTCAATGTACTCTAGACATTCTTCAAAGTTGTAAAACTCTGTGGAATCCTACAATATAATATTTCTAAGTTTGATTCTTCCAAATGTTATATACAAAACTATAATGGAAAATTTTGATCAAATTAATTCGGCCGGAGATCAGAGTCAGATCCAAGATTTAAACTTGATGAGTTTAACCTTTATATAAACTCAATGCACTTTGTTAAAATTCTAGTGATTTCACAAGCACATTGAGTTTAGTTGAACCGTTGATTATATATTGAATCCAGGAGCGGAGGTAGTGTAGCAGCTATGAGTTCGGAAGAACTCAATAGCTTTTGCTTAGACTCTATATTTGTATTGAAAAGTCATTAAATCTATAAAAATATTTAATTACAAATCAATAACTAAAACGAATTAAGGTTCATCAGAATCTATAACCTTCAACTCCTGACAACACCTCCGAGATTGAAGCCGACTCTAGCAGAAATAATAGTGAATCTAGGATAGGAAGAAGTAAAGTGTTAATACCTTATTTGCTTGAAACCATTCAAAGTAAGGAGGATCAAAGAAACCTTCAAGTGCAGATTTTCCCTGAGCTGGAAAAGGTGCATTCAGAAAAACCATATCTAATTTATCTACGACGGATTCCGGCCACCGGAAAACCAATTTCTTGAGGATATCAGCACTGCCTCTGAAACCATGGAGGCAGAGGAGTCTTGGTTTCTTCTTCTCCGATTCTTTTTCCATTGTTAGGTAGCCTTTGTTTTGATATTTCTTTTACTTTTCCTGGAAAATGTAAAGACCACTTAAACATTATATGACTACTAGTTGTCACGTGGTCTGCTTATCTACTACTCAATAATTGAGCCAAAATTGACCAACAACTACCAAACTTTTGGTTGACTTTGTATTTTTGCTCAAGTATATAGAGTAGGGACATCAAATAGGCAAGTTGGGCTCATTTTGGACGGATTAAAACGAGCTGAGTCAATCAATTGGCAGGTCAGTGATCGGCCCAATCTTGAGTAGATTAGGGTGGTCAAATAAGTTTAGGCTTAAATTGTCGCCCCTAATATAGAGCAATTAATTTCCATTTTGACTCCTCTCCTTCTCCCTGTTTGGGGTTCAGCCTTCAAGGAATAAGGGCGAAGTGCACAAATAATTACTTTTTAGAGGACTGATATTTAAAGAATAGTCTATATTTATCAAGTATTTAAATTGAGCAATTTTTTCCTATATATGCAAAAGAGTCCTAAACATCAATAGGTCGCAGTCGCATAGTTGAAAAAGTGTCACCATTTGCTGGTGCGGAAATTCGAGTAAGAAGATGGAATTTTTTCGGATTGCTTATATGTAATTGAAACATAAAGTGTTTTATTATATATATCACAAGGTTTAACATGAGCCAAGACTAGATAAGACATATTAATATCCTCAACGTACATTAGGAAAACAGAAGCGATTTCTAGCACACAACCTATGATAAGTACAAGTTTTACTTATCATATACAATTGACAAGGTAAATTAAGGTACAGAAACAGACCATAACATGGTTTTTTACAACATTTCCTTTTCACATATCAACGTGTAGAACTAACTGAAACCTATGGTTTGTTCCTGAAATGGTTGAGTGCAACTTGAGCATCACATTTTGCACCTGCAGTAAATGCTTTAAAGAACTCTGGATAGGTAAAAGCTCTGAACACTGGTTCAATATTGCTACAATTAACCAAAGCAGTGGCTGGTTTTATTATAGACTCGGGCGACGGACCAAGAAAGACCCCAATCGTCGTTCGAGCCTCTTTCGCGTGTGTAACTACGCGATGAACTGGAGTTATGAACCTGTCATTGCTTATTACCTGCATTATTACAACACAAAACTGAGAAAAAAATCAAATAGCCAGATTTACTACTGATAATTGAAAGTCACAGTTTCAAAAGTAATTGAAATTTAGTCACTTTTTCATGTAAAGATAAAATTTGAACAAAATCATCCTTAAAAATCCGAAAAAATTCCAGCATAATATGCTGGAATTCGAATTTTTTACATCTGAGATTCCAGCATAATGCGATGAAATTTCATAATGTGTTGGAGTTCCAACATAATATGCTAAAAGTTTATATGCATGAGCTTCATAATCCAGCATATTATGCTGGAACTTTTTGTGTGTTGCAGTTCCAATATAATATTCTGAAATTTTATAAGCAGGGGCTCCACAATCCAGCATATTATGCTAGAACTTTCCGTGTGCTGCAGTTCCAACATAATATGCTGAAATTTTATAAGTAGGAGCTCGATAATTCAGCATATTATACTGGAACATTTCGTGTTTCAGCAAAATAGTGTCTATTTTTAATGACTTTGCAAACGCTGACTATTTTTTTAATTACCAATCGGAAAACTAGCTGGTCCTTGTTATTTTCACCACAATACTGATAAGAAAATGGACATCGAGCCGATCTTAATATTAACACGCCCATGACTGGACATCTGGAGGGTAAATAAGATGGAGGCCCAAATTTTAGTGAGATAACCCTCCTAATCTTTGTAACCTATGGCCCCTAATTTTATAGTTAGCAGAGAAAAATACTTGAATATACCTTTAATTGTAGACCAGGAATAACAATTAGAGAATCAGGAACAGGGTGAACGCCAATCCATTCGCCATTCTTAAGGATTTGAAGTCCAGGGACATCACATTGGTGAAGTAATGTTATGAGATTTGGATCAGAATGTACTGGCATTCCCAGTGTCAAACTTGGATCAGGGCACGGGATATGATGATTCACTGATAGCAAATGAGTTTTACTGATTTCACCTTCAAAATACCCTGATTCTATTCCTAATCCTTTGCATATCATTTCCAGAATCCTGTACAATAGCTTCCTCGTTTCAATGGAATACTCACCCACGACTTCTCTAGAAAAAAACAAAAAAAATTATATAAATGATTAGAGGCTGAGTCAGAATTTGAAATTTTTGGATTCTGAATTTGTTATTGAAATCATAGCTCATTTTAGTGAGAATTTGTAAAATATTTTTCGCGTCCTGTAGTGAACTGTGTTTGCATTTGTTTTCCATAAAAAAACAGCTCCAAATTCTTTTCCAAAGTGGAGTCAGAATTTAAAATTTATGGATTCTGAATTTGCTATTGAACTCATAGCTCATTTTAGTGAAAATCCGTAAAACATTTTTCCTGTCTTGTAAGGATCCGTGTTTACCGTTTTTTTTGCAAAAATAGCCACAAATTCTTTTCCAAAATAAGTAGGGCTATTTCTGCAAAGCTAGCCTTTTGATCCATTTGTATCCGTGTTTTCGTCCAATTTTTTTCGCAAAAATAGCCCTAAATTCTTTTTCGAAAGGAGATTGGAGCTTTTTCTACAACAATAACCTTTGGAGTCTAATTTTTAGTCCGGTTTAGTGGTCATTTTCGCGAATAAGCCCTAAATCTTTTTTGAAAAGTAGATAGCGGCTATTTTTGCAAAAATAACCTTGAGTCCCCATTTTAGTCTGTCCTAAGGATCGTTTTTTGCACAGATAGCCCTATATTCTCTTTGAGTCAGATAGGGGCTGCTTTTGCAAGAAATGGCTCGGGTTTCCTTTTTACTGTTTTAGAGGGTCATTAAACATGAAAGATAAGGATGAAAAATAAGGTGCAAGTGCACAGATAGTCATTCTCAGGGATGTTATTTAGAGATTAGCCAGCACTTATTTTGTCCTGAAATTTTCAATTAAAAATTTTAACTTCATGACAATTCAGGACACTTTTGTCCTAATAAAATTAAATTGAAAAACTGAAATTCAGGACGCACTGACTCATTTTTAATAACAGCCCTTTAGAGTAACTATCTGGTGTGATTACTACAAAAATATGTACAAGAAAAACATAAATTACCGATATTTGGTGGGCTTATCAGGCCAAAACTGAATGTTTTCCTCCAAAGGATGGCAACGATGAGTAAAATTATCTCTCCAGTAATGAAACTCTTCATTATCATACGATAATGTGCTAGAATAGATCCTGCAGCTTCTGTTGATATCATTTGAGTAAAATTTTGCCTTGTATTCACTTGGCAATTTGAAGAACTCCTTGTACATATTCATGGTCTCATCCATTAGATTCTTAGATACTCCATGGTTTATCACCTGATTATATACAAAAGCAAACATTATTAAGCACACAATCAACCACCAAAGTTGCCGTGGAGTGGTAAGTCTTCCATCACGGGGTCTCGGGTTCGAGTTCAGAATATGGAGCCGCTTTTAGATAAGGCGGAGCTAGCATGTTAAATACGGGTTCAATCGAACCCAGTAACTTTAAACGAAACCTTGTATTTATCTAAAGAAATACATTAAAAATGCACAAATTATTAATTTAGGACCTAGTAACTTAAAAAGACTAGAAACTTAACAAAACAACAACAAAAACAAATCCAGTGAAGTCCCACAAGCGGGGTTTAAGGAGGGTAGTGTGTACGCAGACCTTACCGCTACCTTAGTAGGATAGAAAGATTGTTTCCAATAGATCCTTGGCTCACGAAAGAAGGAAAGAAATAGTAGCGACAAGCAATACTACATCAAGAGCTATAAAGATAACAATAGCAAACTAAGAGCCAGGAACTAAATGGAAGGAAGCAGTAGCAATAAGCTTCAACCACAGCAAGAAACTAGGAAACCAACGCGAATGATAATATGAAAACATGTAAAATTGGTAATCAACAAGAAAACACTACCAAACTAACCCTATTACCTCCTGTACGAAATACTGGCTCCGCCTACGCTTTTAAGAAACACTTACCCCTAAGGTAAGACTTTTCGACGTAAAATCTAGTTAGTCAGGCCTCAAAGCGGACACCGAACACTAGCTGGAAAACCAAATTAATAAATAAAAATTATACCTGAAAGAATCCAAATTTTTGGCATGCACTAATAACTTGCTGAATTATCTCAGCTGGATGATTTTGGTCCAAGTCTATCACTGGTATATCATTACAAACAGGAAACTCAAGCTTTCCTGGTCTACTATCTAGTGGGAAAATGTATGTTTTAGGCACAGATTCAACATTCGACCAATTTGAAATCAAGACTTCCATTTTCTTGATTTTTTTTTTTATCTCTTCAAAAAGATACTTTTCTTGCTTGTTTAATTCTATTTGTACATAGATGATCTATATAAATAACATGAGCAATCAAATGATTTTGTTGTTATTAATCAAGGAAGGAGTACTATAAATTGTTATTAATTAAGGAATGAGTACTATAAATTAAACAAAGAGATCTCATTTTCAAGATGTGAGGACAAGGCCATTGTTAGAGAGTATCAAACTATTAGATTCCTTGAGCCTAGTACGAACAAGTATAGGAGTTGCATTATTAAAGGAGAAAATTCAGTTTAATCCCCTTCGCATTTACGGGTCGTTTGGTCGGATGTGTTAGGGAAAATAATATATGTATTAGCTTTGATATTATTAGTCCATTGTTTGGTAGTTTCTTATTAGTTATATACTCTATTCAGTATTATTCTTATACATAGCAAACCATGACATTAGCAGCGCCATGGTTAATAATACATGGATAAGTATGTATAAAGACAGAACTGTCCTTTTAAAACCTTTATTACACTAAACCAAATAGTCGATAAGCAATAATCTCAGCATAACTAATCTCAGTATTACGAATACACCCTATTCAATAATATTTATACGTCCTACCAAACAACCCCTTACAGAAATGAGACCGATAACCCCTTAAATAATACTGAATTCACCTTTTGAATGAGACGATAACCTCCTTAAATAATATTTTCCTTGAAATTCAGCATTTAATACAAGGAAAAAAGATACTCCACTAAGCTTTCGGGTGATTTCGTATTTGTGGCAATATAAACTAGAGCCCTTGTGTTAGTTCTATCGTCACTAATACTTTGTTAATCATACTTAAATACTAGTAGTAGGTGTAATAATTAACTGGAAAAACTCCATAAACCATCAGCTTATTCCTCAATGAGATCTTCAACAGGAATTGAAGAAAAGGACTCATCCTTGCATGACTCTGGCCAAGAAGAGTTAAAAAAGATGCATGTTGTTTCCCATTTGGCTAAATAAAATTAATAATAAGTATTTTAAATGAAAAGGTATTT
Source organism: Nicotiana obtusifolia (assembly GCA_002018475.1). NCBI lineage: Eukaryota > Viridiplantae > Streptophyta > Magnoliopsida > Solanales > Solanaceae > Nicotiana > Nicotiana obtusifolia. The sequence continues at coordinate 39,328 of MCJB01047716.1, read as the reverse complement.
ACTAAGTGAAGAGCTGAATCCTTCCATAATTTGGTTATCACCGGTTCTTATTTAAAATCTAACATTATAACTTGTTAATCCTGTAGTAGTTTCCTCATTTATTCTTCAAAATTGTGTTTCTTCTCTAATTTTCTTATCCAAAAGATCAAGTTGCAAATTCTTGCTTTTCTAGACGAATTTCGACATTATTTGCTTTGTGCAGAAATTCAAAGGCTATTACATTTAGTAAAGTTGTTTGCATACAATCTATAGCAATCTCGTTGAGAAGAGTTATGAGCAAACATCGTGTTTAAAAAAAGTGTTTCCGACGTAAGGAACAGAGATGTGAAAACATAATGCCTCCTGATAAAGGGAGGGTCCAAGTACCTCCCAATGACCTAGTGTATATGGAATGTGAGAGGAATTAATAAGAGGTATAAACAAAAGGAGCTAAGGAATTACCTCAAAACTACCAAAATATATTTAACAGGATTAGTGGAGACAGAAGTCAAGCAACATAATACTATGAAGATACTTAACAATATTGCCCCTGGTTGGGGATTTCATAATAATTATGAGGAAGCAGATAATGGAAGAATATGGCTAATCTGGGATGATCACAAGTTTTCTATGAACCTATTAGTTGTTGCAGCCCAAATGATCCATCGTAAAGTTACAGATAAAACTACTGCAACTGAACAACTGGTGACAATTATCTATTGTTTCAACCTTTGTGGAGTTTAGTTATCTGCACTGAATACATTGGACCCTTCAATCAACCTCTCTCGACTGGTGAGTGGAGAATTTAATGTTGTACTGTATCCTACAAACAGAGTAGGAGGCAACCCTATCAGTTCCTCTAAAATCAAAGACTTCGAAGATTGTATACTCAACTTAGGCCTTAATGAGCTGCAATGGAGAGGACATCACTATACATGGTCAAACAAACAACAGAAAAATGACAGAGTGTGTAGTAGAATTGATAGAGCCTTGGATAATGGAGATTGGATGTTGTGTTGTGACCATATTAAAGTGGAATATGACATTCCATTCTTTTCTGATCATTCTCCAATGTTGCTACACCTGAAACTGCAACCAAATCACCCAAGACTTCTTTCAGGTTCTTTAACATTTGGACTGAACATAGTCAGTTTGAATCACTTGGCAAGGAGGTGTGGCAAAAACAATTAGATAACAACCCCATGAAGAATATATGGATGAAGCTGAAGGCTTTGAAACCTTTGTGCAAGAAGCTCAATAAAGAAGAATTTAGCTGCATCTCACAGAAGATTGACATCACTAGACAACAGCTGAAACATGTAAAGGAACAAATAGCTCAGCACTATACAGATGAACAGGTGATAGAAGAGAAAGAGACAACTCAAGCCATGGAAAAATGGTCTTTAATAGAGGAGAGTGTGATGAGACAAAAATCTAGAATTTTCTGGATCAAATTGGGTGATTCCAACACCAAGTACTTCACAACAGTAATCAAGGAGAGAACAGTAAGGAAACAAATAATGGAACTCAATACACTAGCAGAAAATAAGATCACTGATCCAAAGGCTATAAGAGATGAAATCATCATCTTTTACAGAAGCCTAATAGGGATCTCGGCCAAGGAGCTACCTGCTATAAATAGGTTGATCATGTAGAAAAGACCAAAAGTTAACTCATCAACAACAATTGGCATTGTGTGAAGTTGCTACCACTATTGAGATTTATGACAGCCTATACTCGATTGGTGATGACAAGGCACTTGGAGTTGATGGGAACGATACTGTCTTTTTTAAAAAGACCTAGGACATAATCAAGGAAGGGGTAAAACAGGCTGTTTAGCATTCTTCACAACAGGGAAGCTACGAAGTGCTCTTAATTGCACTTCACTCACGTTGATCCCTAAGTCTGAGAATCCTTTCATAGTGAAACAATATAGACCAACTACCTGCTGCACTCTTCTATACAAAATTATCTCAAATGTCTTAGCATCAAGATTACAAAAGGTGATGCCTGACATTATCTGTGAAGCACAAGTAGGCTTCTTACTAGGGAGGAAACTAGCAGATAACATCATCTTGGCCCATGAGCTAGTCCAGGCTTACACTAGGAGCATGTGTCTCCGAGGTGTATGATCAAGATTGATCTTCCGAAAGCTTATGACACAGTTGAATGGTGCTAGATGGAACAGGTCCTGGAGGAATTGTTTTTTCCTAGGAAATTCATTGATATGATTATGGAATGCCTTAAAACAGTGAACTACTCTATCTTGATCAATGGTGAGCCAACTGAACCATTTGCTGTTGTAAGGGCCATGAGACAAAGGGACCCCATGTCCCCTTTCCTTTTTGCCATAGCAATGGAGTATCTTAGCAGGCAATTAAACAATTTGAAATATGAGAAAGCCTTCAGATATCATCCCAAATGTGCTAAGCTTGGGATTACACATCTGTTCTTTGCATATGACCTCTTTCTCATGGAGATGTTGGGTCTGTACATCTCCTTCATAAGTTTTTTCCTTAATTTTTCGTTCCCTCAGGTTTACAAGCTAATCTAGGCAAAAGTGCATTATAATGTGGAGGGTGATACAGGAAGAAACGGATAAAGTTTTACAGCTGCTGGGATACACCTATGGGAACTACCATTCAAATATTTAGGTATACCTCTGTCAACGAAGAAGCTGACCACATCACAATGGCAGCCTCTTATTCAGAAGATAGTCAAAAGAATCTCCTCAAGGACTGCTAGAAAATTGTCATATGCTAGGGGGATTCAACTGGTCAATCAGTCATATTTGGCATTCAAGCCTACTGGTCTCAACTCTTCATGATCCCTGCCAAGGTATTGGATATCATTGATACATACTGTCACAGTTATATTTGGTCAAGCGTCAACACTATAAATAAGAAGGCTCTAGTTTCTTGGGAAAAGGTTTGCTCCCCTCTGTCTGCAGGTGGATTCAACCTTTTGAATTTATGGCCATGGAATAAAGAAGCAGTGATGAAAACTTGTTGGGACTCTTAGCACATAAAACTTACAGGTTATGAATCCTATGGATTAATAGCTATTACAAGGGGCGGTTGTTTGCTAGTATGAAGGTGCCCCAATGTGCATGTTGGATGGTTAGAAAGATTTTTTATGCTAGAACTACCATGATGCAACTACTCGATCAATCTACATCAGGGAAAAGCTTGATAAAGCAAACCTATTTGCAGCTCCTAGGAGACCTATCAAGAATATCATGGGAATGCCTAATGTTCTACAATGATGCTAGACCTAGAGCAAGATTTACTATGTGGCTTCACTCGCATGAAAAGCTACTCACTACGAATAGACTAGTAAAATGGTGACTCAATATAGAACTAAAGTGTAGTCTATGCCAAGAACATAATGACACAAATGAACACCTTTTTGTTCAATGTAGACTCTCAAGGAAGATATGGGACAGAGTTCTGTTATGGGGAAAGAAGAATACAACTTTTTCAACTGCATGGATCCAATATCAACAGTGGACTATTGAGAATGTCAAGGGAAAATCAACAGCTGCACAGGTTTTCAAGCTGCTATATACTGAAACAGTGCAAGCTATTTGGATAGAAAGGAACCAAAGGATCTTTGAGCAAAAGAGATAAGATTGGATCATCATAGCAAAAGAGATAGCATACTTGTGTTGTGCTAGATCATCTGTTAGAACTAGGAGTTATTTCCAGTCTTGTTTGTTTTAAATTCCCTAGGATGACAGATAGAGGAATAGATAGTTTTCTTGTTTTTAGATAGTTAGTTGAGTTAACTAACTATAACTTTGTACAGATTTTCCTTGATGATTAATAAAATATTTAATTACCAAAAAAAAGTACTTCTTCGTATTTTTCCAACGAAGCTACGTCCAGTTTCCTTAACATGATGGCAAGCTGGTCGATAGTGATCATGTTCACATTTAACACCGGTCACCGAGTTCAAGGCCAACGAATTCCCAAGCTGAACCAACACTATCCTTGTTGATGAAAATAGTCCACCCACGCATGTATAGAAAAAAAGAGGCAATAATAGTACTTTTTTCTATGTATTAAGATTCTAAATATCATTAGGAAATATTGTTCAAAAGATTATCGTTCCACTCAAAAGATGGAGTAGATATTGTTTTCGATCATTAAAAGTTGGAGGGGTCAAGTAGAATTTGCTCTTATTATAATCTTTTACAACACCAACAAGAACATTAAATTTTGAAGGTTAAAAGAGGTTCACTAAGATAACTTTTAATGTATGTTTTTGATATGGAGAGATGTCTAACATTTGACCACTAAGGGGTGCGGTAGAATGGTTGGAATTCCTTCATCCCTAACCAAAGATCTCAGGTTTAAGTTTTAAAAATGAAGAAATTCTTAGTAGAAAATACTTTATTCTTTAGTGAGCTTATCTGGCACGAATTTAAATTAGTCGGACTAGTGAGTTCTAAATACATTAAACAGATAAAAAGTTATAAATATTGTTATGATGTCACGACCCAGAATCCTAACCTCGGGGTCATGATGGCGCCTAACATCCACTTGCTAGGCAAGCCGACGTGAGATAATTAGATAGCCAAATTTTAACAGTTTAAACAAGGTGATGATATATAACGAGAGATAAGAACTCAATCTAATATACACCGGCATAAGTCATGTAATAATATCTACTTTCAAAGATTCGGAGTCACGAGTGCACGAGTAACTAGAAGTTCTAAAAACAGAGTCTGAAATAAATACAACTATTTCGAATGAACTAAATAGTAAAAGAGGGAAGAGGAAGGGGATTTCAACATCTGCGGACGCCGGTAGATCTACCTCAAGTCTCCATATGTATTAGTCCAAGCTGACGCACCTCACGCACCGTTGGGACCAATACCAAAATATGTACAAGAAGTGCAGAAATGTAATATGAGTACAACCGACCACATATACTCCGTAAGTGTCGAGCCTAACCTCGACGAGATAGTGACGAGACTATGACAAGACACTCACGTAATTGAACCTGTACACACACACACACACATGTGTGTGTGTGTGTGTATAAAACAGACAAAGTTTAACAATGTACAATTGGGAGGGGACATGCGAAAAAGGGAAAATATACGATAACTACGACAAGTATGACATCACAAGATAGCCAAATAAATCATCAACCAATGAAGACAGATAAACATACAGTATAAAGATGGCACGACATCACCCTTCCTACTTTTACTCTCATCTTTACCATGAAATGATGACATAAGTAAAATAAAATGAGACAACATCACCCTTCGTGCTTTTACTCTCGATTTGCCCATATAACAATGAATAATTTAGAAGAATGGCACGGCATCATCCTTCGTGTTTTTATTCTCGATCTCACCATGTAACAATGAATAAATGATATAGATGGCATGACATCATCCTTCGTGCTTTAATTCTCTTCCTCACTATGTATTAATCAATAAATGAGATAATGCAATGGCACGACATCATCCTTCGTACTTTAATACTCTCCTTTATCATGTAGTAAAGATAATATAAATTCGGGAGATAAATAGCGCGGAGATTGTGCTTTACGTCAAATATGATTCCAAGATACCAAACTTCAACTTCCAAAATACTCAACCATTACTAATTAAGCAATAATTACAGAAGGAATGATCAAATAAGTAATAATCTAACCTAAGCATGGATATCATAATTAAAAATGCAACAAATCACAAGGAAACAAGCTCAACTCGCATCCTTTATCCCAACAACAACGCATAAATTCTCGTCATCTCACATATACATTGTACCCACACGTTAATCACATAGCAAATAGGCAAACAAGTCCTAATCCCTCAAGTCAAGGTTAACCACGATACTTACCTCGCTCTGCAATCAAATCAAAGCTCAACATTGGCCATTCCTCTAAAATCCGCCTCAAAACCAATCGAATCTAACCAAATATCGTTCAAACAATTCAAAATAAGCTTCAAAAACTACCCATGAGTGAAAAAGATTCGATTTTTAATGATTTTAGAAAAAAGTCAACAAAAGTCAACCCCGGGCTCACTTAGTCAAAACCCGAGATTCGAACCAAAACCCAATCATAAATTCACCCCTCGAGTCCGATTATGTAATTAGCTTCGAAATCCGACCTCAATTTGAGGTCTAAATCTCAATTTTATAAAATCTCCCCAATTCTACCCAAATCCCTAATTTTCTATCATGAAAGAGCATAAATTAAGGTTAGAAATCAATAGGTGTTGATGAAATGGAAGAAAACGAGTTAAAGTACATAAACCTATAAAATGGTGATGAAATTTCTCTCCAACATCGCCTTAGACCGAGCTCTACTGTGAAGATAGTGAAAAATGAAGAAAATCTGATTTTTAGAAGTTTAAATGACTGGGCGTCAGGTGTTCATCGCGTTCACGAGACACCTGACGCGTTCACGAAGAGCACTACCTAGATGGCCATCGCGATCATGAACAACTCTATGCGTTCGCATAGGCTTAACCCCCTCTCCCCATCCTTCGCATTTGCGAGCTTGGGCTCGCGTTCGCGTATAGTAAAGTCCAATTCCCTAGTTTCCCCCTCCTAACAGTACGCGCTCGTAAAGGACAGGTCGCGTTCACGAAGGATAGACCCCCCACTACTCTGCGTTCGCCACCAAATCCTCCCCTTCGCGGAGAGTAAATTCCTCCCCCAGCCCAGTTCCCCTTCACGATCGTGAAGCACAAAGTCTCATGCATCAGAAACTCACTCCGTAGCCTATCAGAAACTCATCCGAGCACCCCGGGCTCCAAACCAAACATGCACATAAGTGTAATATCATCATACGAACTCGCTCGCACGATCAAACACCAAAATAACACCTAGAACTACGAATCAGACACCAAAACGAATGAATTTTTAAAAAAACTTAAGAACTTTTAATTTTTCAACCGGACGTCAAAATCACGTCAAATCAACTCTGTTTTGCCCCAAATTTTGCAGACAAGTCCTAAATACTGAAATGAACCTATAGCAAGTAAGAGTGGCAATTGGTCCGGTTCACACCGGATCGGACTGGTTTTGGACTGAAATCCGGCCCGGATCGGTCCGGACCGGTGTGAACCGGACCTTTTAAGGCGTAGAGGAACCGGTCCCAGTAGCGGGACGGTTTAAGGATTTGAAACCGGACGGACCGAAATAAAATGGCCCAGAACCGGTCGGTACCGGACCGGACCGGTAAAAAAAAAAACAGGCAGATTTAAAAACTAGCCGTTGGCCAACAGCTCTATTGAGCAAATAGTTGTTGTCCAACGGCCAAAAACGGTCATTTTACCCATAACCACCCCTAACTATTTTTTCTTATAAATACCCCATTATTTAATCATATTTTTCACACAAATCATCCAATTCTCTCAAACTCTCTACAATATTACTATTTTGCTACTTTGGCTATTTGTGTAAATTATACAATTTTGATTCTTTATCAAGTTTTAATTGGAGTTGCTATCAAGTGAAGGTTCAAGTTTCAACTTCACCTCAATTATACGGTTATATTTGGTTGGTCGTTCCTACTTCTACTCTTTTAACATATTTTTTTTACATATTTATTTTATTTGCTATAATTTTGTCTCAAAGAGGTTCAATTGGAACTAGTAGTATAGGGCGGGCACGTGGTCGTTGGGGAAACAGAGGTAAAGGAATTGCTGGTAGTTCTAGTCAACACATAGATGAAAATTAATATTTCATGATTTTAGCTCTAATAATCCACTTGATTCACAACACGTAGAAGCGCAATATAATTATGAAACTGGGTTAATTTAGAAGAACCACATGAATTTCAAGCTAGTCCACCTGAAGTTCAGTCCGACTTACCTCATGTACCTCCTACTAGAGTCCCGGTTAAACGTAAGGAAAGATCTGAGGTGTGGGAATTTGTACAAAAGAAAGTTGAAAATCAGACGGCTGTTTGTGGTCTTTGTGGAATGGAGTGGGTTTTCAAAACTGGGGGTAATGAAGGTGGGACGGGTAAAATTATGACTCACTTAAGAAATAAACATCCTAAGGAATAGTCAATGAGGGCGGGGGTTATTTATTTTGGAACCGAACATGGGGGGG